>CAJHNH020002823.1:37500-92672 GCA_905116865.2 Candidula unifasciata
GGTAAATAATATACTAATTTCTGTATCCGCATTTAACCTGAAACTTCGGTTGTAGTCCGTCATATGTTCGTTCTAATGAATCGCCCACTCGCAGATATTGAATAACTAGTGCCACACATTTTCCCTGACTCCGGCCCCCGCCACACACACACACACACACACACACACACACCACACAAACACACACACACCTCCTGGTTCTCCTTCTTCAACTCACATTTATTTATTTCTTTTTTTCTTTTCCTTTTCGCCTTCGTTCTCTTTGTCTTCCACACTGATTTAACATATATTTTGCAAAAAAAGCAAAAGACTGCCACGGGGTCAGACGGAGTCACGTTATCTCACATAAAGAATATAAGTAATGAAGACTTAAGAGAGACATCTTTTCACTTTAACCAGAACAATTCAGTACCCCGGGACTGGGTACACAGATACCTAATCCCGCTTTCAAAACCACGCAAAGATCATTCAAGACTCAGCGGTGTCAGGTTATCACCCTATAAAACAATGTTGGCAGGGTGCTATAGAAGATTATTGCTGGTGAACTACAAATGTTTTTTGGAAATAAAGGAGTTTCCGCCAAAAGGTTTGGGTAGTTACGGGCCAAGGAAAGATGCCTGATACCTGCTACTTCCAGGACTTAGATGTTGCGTGCACATGCCTTTTTACATATATGGCTTATGTGTGTGCAGACTGTTGGTTCTTCGCCTATAAAACAAGAGGATGTGCTTCACTTCGAAGTATTCGTCAATCATATTAGGATTGTCTAGGCTTCCAGGTCAGAAATCCGATGATGAGATGTCGAGAAGTCTTGAGCAGTACAAGTACTGTCGTAGTTCGTGCACCTCTGTGTTCCCTTCCCCAGTCAACGTTTTAGTACAGAAAGCAGCCAGTCAACCTTTTTTTTTTTTTTTTACAATAGTGAAACCATATACATATTAAAACGGTGGTATCTGACACCTGAGATTCACTGCATGGATGAAATAGCATGTAGATCTATTTGAGTGTGTTGTGGCTCTAAAATATATAAATATAAATGAAAAAGACAGCTTATAAAGTGTCAAAATATTCACAGTAAACTCGAATGGTACGTACCGTTTCAGCAGAACGACAACATGCAATCAATTTGTTGAAAACATGTCAGAAATTGGAGGCGGTTAATGACCACAGAAGATTACGTAATCACACATTTTTTTTTTTGTCTTATGTAAAAATTAGAGTGGGTGCATTGCTGCACTAACACTTGTAATGTTTTTCTCTGACACATAATTAAATTTTCTAATTTTCCTGTTATCAGACATGTTAATATTTATATATTGTATTTAAAATATTCAATGCTTTTTATATATTCCATTTATTTATATGAATCGATGATAATCCATGTGCCTAGATATTGGAATTTATGTGTATAGAATCGTCATCCCCGTGTGGGATGAAATTTTTCTTTATTTTGAAGCCCCACCCTGGCTCTTGCCAGGAGCCGCAATATAGATGGGCCTGAAATATGACCCAACGGCTGAACGCGGTTTCCGGGACCTCTCTACGGGTGATCCTCATCCGCATGGTGGCACTTTGTGTCACCAGATGTTTATCGCTTGTGTGATGTCCTGGGTGAGTAAAATGTACTTACTACTTTATACTTTCTGTCTTTGTACTAAAACAAGGCTTTTGATTACTATTACGCATGTAGGCATCAACCACAATGCCTGGCATATCCATGGTCGATCTTATATATATATACACATATATATATATATATATATATATCCTCTGTGTAATCACAACAAATCGGGTGATAGTATGCACTCATTTCTTACGCCCCTCTTTATAGAAAACAAACTACTTGTGAAATACACTGTCTCCGTCACAAAAAACACAAGAAGGGACCGGATAACAAACACCAGCATCAGAGAGAATGTTGGAAGAGTGTGTCTGAATTATACAGACAAACAAATGAAAAGATTCAGCCATCTAGCGAGAATGTAGCTAGACCAAACTGAATACGATATGTTTTTTTTTTTTTTTTTATCATAACATATGAAAGGAAGACAACGGGAAGACGAAGAAAGAAAGGGTTACATGATTTAATACAAACCTGTCAAAACAGATAAATCAATTCATTAACGAAGCCACCCAAGAAGCGCATGACAAGTACAGAAAACCAACTACCATGGCTACAACCTGGTATGAAAGAGGTGACCAAAAAAAAAAAAAAAACGGAAATAATATTGCAACACAGATGTCACCAAAACATATGGCAACACAAAGAAGTGAGTGAAAAAAAAATCATGTGTCTAATAGGGGAAAAACACGTCGCAAGTGCAAACTGAACATCTGAGTTTTTTGTGTGTGTGGTAAAAGCTTATCACATGCGTGAAAGGTGATTAAGAGCAGCACACCAGTTTGTGACAGTTTATCACATGCGTGAAAGGTGATTAAGAGCAGCACACCAGTTTGTGACAGTTTATCACATGCGTGAAAGGTGATTAAGAGCAGCACACCAGTTTGTGACAGTTTATCACATGCGTGAAAGGTGATTAAGAGCAGCACACCAGTTTGTGACAGTTTATCACATGCGTGAAAAGTGGTTAAACACAGTATAACCAGTTTGCGACAGTTTATCACATGCGGGAAAAGTGGTTAAACACAGTATAACCAGTTTGCGACAGTTTATCACATGCGTGAAAAGTGGTTAAACACAGTATAACCAGTTTGCGACAGTTTATCACATGCGTAAAAAGTTATTAGGAGCAGCACACCAGTTTGTGACATTTTATCACATGCGTGAAAAGGGATTAGGAGCAGCACACCAGTTTGTGACAGTTTATCACATGCGTGAAAAGTGGTTAAACACAGTATAACCAGTTTGTGACAGTTTATCACATGCGGGAAAAGTGATTAAGAGCAGCACACCAGTTTGTGACAGTTTATCACATGCGTGAAAAGTGATTAGGAGCAGCACACCAGTTTTTGACAGTTTATCACATGCGTGAAAAGTGATTAGGAGCAGCTAACCAGTTTGTGACAGTTTATCACATGCGTGAAAAGTGGTTAAACACAGTATAACCAGTTTGTGACAGTTTATCACATCCGTGAAAAGTTATTAGGAGCAGCACACCAGTTTGTGACATTTTGTCACATGCGTGAAAAGGGATTAGGAGCAGCACACCAGTTTGTAACAGTTTATCACATGCGTGAAAAGTGGTTAAACACAGTATAACCAGTTTGTGACAGTTTATCCCATGCATTAAAAGAATAGCTGAACCATCAAAAGAACTTAACATAGTCTGACTAATTAACAACACCAAAAATCACCACATTGTGTCTGCATGACTTATGTATGTGTAAAGTGCAGGAGAGTATGCAGATCTAAATAGCTGAGGTAAATAGTCAACCAAACAACACATTAAATAAATTAGCTCTGTCCTCTATTTATCCTAATATTTACAACTAAGACTATCTAAATGATTGAAGGAACTTGGTTGTTGCTGAAAGTATATTAGTTAAAGTTATAATACCGGAAGCTGGTGATTCCTTAGAACCTGGTGATTCCTTAAAACCTGGTGATTCCGTATCTTCAGTAAAGACACCTGTTGGCAAAGAAAGGAAAATTCTCAGAGTCTATTGATGCTACATAAACAATTTCTTCTTCTTCTCATTCTCCCTGCCTGTGGTTTCTCAGATGAGAGGGCCGCTGATGCATGCAGCTTGGTGTCCACCAGAATGCCAACTGGACAGACCTGGGATCTCTCTACTGCAAACAGAGAACATGTCTGAGGCATATGTTCAGTATTCTATAGCAGTATATAGAGTGGTTTTGTTTTGTTTTTTGTTGGGTGTATCTTTTGTTACTGGTTTTGGCCGTTGAGTTCTGCCTCTGCCCCCTTCTCCTGGCTCCACAAGTAGATACAGAGGTACAACAAGTAGTATGCGTTGGGCTCCTTCGAGGCGGTGTTTAACAGGCGCAGCACCACATCTATCATTCTCTTTATCGATCACCGGCAATAAGGGGACGAATTCCATGGTACCCTAGTTTACAGGCTCGGCGATGACTCCTTTGTAGACTACTTGCACCTTATGGCGCGGGACCTCCAACTTTAGCATGCCATTCTGCTAGGGAGTGTTTCCTTAGTCCATGGTCAAGCACGACCTGTCCATTAGACAATGGAGTTTGGTGATTACGAGTTCCTTCTCCTAACTGATTGCTGTCCATAACCAATGAGCTCCATCTGCCCGGCGTACGTGTTGTTACAAAGTTGTCCCCGTCTATACCCTGCTAAAACTGCCCAACCTGGAGGGATATGGTGTCTCTCTTTATCTGATCTCTACAGCTTTACCTGGCCTGTGAGAACCTGCTGGTTTCAACGCTACTGCCAGGATGGCTTTCAGAGTTACTGAGAAAACAAGCCCCCCCCCCCCCCACCCTCCCCCCCAATCCCTGCCAACCAACACCTTAAGGTGGAGACATCTTGAGGATGAGTTTCGACTTAAAACTGAATGTCTGACATGTATTTGCTATGCTAAGAATTTAATATGTATATACACGGCAACAGTTGCTATGTATGTTGTCAGGTACTAAGTGCCGACCTCTCGCTGTTCCAATTCTCTGCCCCTCACTTCTCTCATAACCTGCTACATCGTGCGCCCATGCAGTCATGCAACAGGTGAGGTCAGAATGTGGTCATATGCAACCAGTCACACTGAAACAACTTAATTTTCATTGAAGGACATGGGTAATGATGAGTCCTGAAGCAAAGGTACGTAACGAAACTGCCATACGACAGCAATGTTTTGAGTCTCTGGGGAAATCTGACTGGAATCCGTTTCATTTTTGTGCCAGGGCATTCACGGGGAAGAGTGACTGAACGAGCAGACTGGTTGGATGGTCGGGCCCCAGCAGGTACATACAGTACCAGTAGCGGACCGAGCCGATGTTCTCAGTTCTCTCAAGGAGGGAGGACGATGATCCAGGAGACGACTGTGAATCGGCGACATAAAGGGAATAAGAACTTCCGGTCACATGAGGTACGGCTAGATATGAACACAATATAGGTAGCCAAAGAAGAATAGTAAACCAACAGAACTGGTGTCAACCGTCACCACACATAAAGAAGATGAGATCCAAACGCTTATAGTTTTGTCCAATGTGCGATGAGGATAATCGGTACATTAGCTAAAAAACACGGATGCAAGCACACACGCACGCGCTCGCGCACACACACACGCACGCACATGCATTGTGATTGTAACACAATTTTAAAACCTCACCTGTAAGAACATACACATTTAACATTAAAAACAGTTCGCACTTATCTGAAATAATAAACAAATAAGCTCACCTGGTGTTGTATAAGCTCACCTGGTGTTGTATAAGCTCACCTGGTGTTGTATAAGCTCACCTGGTGTTGTATAAGCTCACCTGGTGTTGTATAAGCTCACCTGGTGTTGTATAAGCTCACCTGGTGTTGTATAAGCTCACCTGGTGTTTGTATAAGCTCACCTGGTGTTGTATAAGCTCACCTGGTGTTGTATAAGCTCACCTGGTGTTGTATAAGCTCACCTGGTGTTGTATAAGCTCACCTGGTGTTGTATAAGCTCACCTGGTGTTGTATAAGCTCACCTGGTGTTGTGGTCAATCGACAAAAGTATCCTAGAACATTCTCCACCTGATTACACGGGGAGAAGGACAGAACAAGATTTCTTGTAACCCCAACAGAGATCAGTGGAACGCTTGGATATGAAACACAGGAGTTGCTACTGACAACATCTGCTCCAAATGAAATCCTGGGATAACATGGCAAGGGCGTGTTGAAGCAGCACAATCTCAAGTGATTTGATCTGTTCAATGTAAAGCTAAAGCTGCATGATCCAGACGCAGACAGCTTTCCCATCACACCATCAACAGTTAGATTCAACTGTGCTTTTTGTAAATCTGATTAGAAAAAATGAAGTCGTTTTTAGTTAAATTTGTTTGTTTGTTTGTTTTAGTATACAGAAGCCATGAGTTGTTAACCCTTAGGCTCGGTATTATGGATATCGCAACTTTTCGGCCTTGATTCTATGATAAATACTCTAAATCTGGGAGAAATGTGGCTTTTCTGCCTACCCCCAGGAGTGAACCCAGACCACTAGGAGTTCGTCACCCGGTCACCGCGCAATCCGGTTTAGACAACTAGGCTAGAGAGCCAGGTTTTTAGTTTAATAAAAAAAATATTTTGACATGTTTTCAGTGTTGTTGTTGTTGTTGTTTGTTGTTGTTGTTGTTGTTGTTACCGATCCAGAGTCCAAAACCAAGTAGTGGAATTGACATGTTTTCACAAGCTTTTTTTTTCCCTCCGTACAACCTGTTCTACTTGTCTGGTCTCCGAGGGAGTAGCTGTCTTCTAGGCACGCTGAGTTTTAGGCATTCAAGTAGAAAATGGTCAACTTTTCCGTAGGACTAAGTTAAAAGCTGTATTATATTTAGATGCCCATTGAGGTGAATATGCTGTGTCCTGATTCGGTAGATGGTGGCCTGGTCCCTCCTTGTTAGAGGTTTGATGCTGTCATTTGGAGTCAGGGCCGGTCATATGTGTGTAAGCCTCTCTTCCCGTATCTCGCATGACCCACATGTTCAGCCATGCCTCTTTGTTTATAGCTCTTATAAGTGCTTTTGTTGTCTGTAGGGTTGCCGCTGTGGGCGCTTGTTCTTATGTTGTTTCTTTCTTTCACAGTCTGTCAGCTTTGTCATTGTCTGGTGTGTAAGGGTAGCCTGGAATCACTGCATCACAATTCTGATGTATATCTATAATTATCTTTGCTATGTCAGTTCTGTTACGTACACTGCCCTCCGTGGCTAGTAGAGTGGATATTGAATAGGTGAAGATTACAATGTTTTGGGCCTTTAAAGGATAAACGATCCCTACCAGTCTTTAAATGGTCTTTCGCTATTTCCAGAGCAATAATTTTGGCTTCATGATTTGAGCAGAATTCCCCGCATGCATATAAAAAAAATTTCAATAGATCCATCAGTATAGCCTATGTAGACGCCGTAACCTACTTTGGTTGACCGCAGATCTATCATCAGTATCTATCAGTATAAACATGTATCCATTCTTCGGGGTAGGAACCAATGGTATTAGCTATAGTTCATAAGGGTCATTGGGTCTGACTGTTTCGTTTCTTCATTTACCAATTTCATCCAGATTTCTGGAGCTTCAAAGCGAGCATTTGATGGTTGATTTCTTGTAACATTCTGAATATCCTGACGTCTTTCTGGGAGTTGGGATCTGTCTTTATGTCATGTTAGTTAGCTGAGTATCCTTTACAGGACTCTCCAGAACCAACCCCCGCATTTTTTGGCTGTTGTGGTTTTTCTAGACAAATTTACGTCCAGTAGTTATCTTAAACCATTTCTAAAAACTACGCACGGATCTCTCACGGCTCAGCAGAAACATAATCATTACCTTGTAAAATGTGCACGGCAAACTGCTTCAAACAAATTGTGGCGAAGAAAGTGATGTTACACTTAGAAAGAATGGGAATACTTTCGGGCACCATGGGCAGCTACAAACCATCAAAGGCAACATAGGACAATGCTAGTCAGCTTGCATATGATGTGAATGAAAGATTTCGGCGAAAGAAAGAAACAGTAGCTGTAGCGATATATTTTGAAGATACCTATAACGGAACGGACAGCACCGGTAGAGAGAACAGTGGTTTTATGTTTTTGTGACATTCTTCGGGGATCAAAATCGTCACCGGTGGTGTTCAACAGCGTGTCTATACAGCATGTCTAGCAAAAACACAAGCTGCTGGACCGGTGTGAACCCTGACATTGCAGACGATGTTCTATTGTATCGAACTAGGTCAAACAATCTTACATAGTGTATTAATTGAGGTGACGGAGTGATGTGAACAGATTATGTCAATGGAAAATCTTGAAAAAGCTAGTGTTTTGTTGTGCTTTTTAAACTTTGGAAAGGAAGACCTGCCTAGCATATCCATAAAGGTTATGAATGTCGAAAAAGGGACTGATTAAAATACATGGTCTGACATCTTATCACTGTTTGCAGACAAACAAACAAAATGGCACGCTGAACAGACGGTTATCAAATGGAAGCGTGGCCTGACTATGGTGGTGTCACACATAGAGCAGAGCCTGATGGTCTTACTGGTTTTTGAGAAGAATGCTAAGCATATCAAGCAGGAATAGAAAAACAAACAAAGCAGTCCTCAGAGAGACAGATGAATGTCGTAAACTTATTAGAACAGTTAGACGTAAATAGCTAATGTATGTTTTACTTGTTATGGGAAGGAACAGCCTAGAGAACATGGAGACAACCGGCAAGATTGCAGGAAAGAGAACAACAGGAAAGCACACAATAAAAACCTGGATGGCTTGGCAAGAAACCATTGAACTAATCTATTAATCTAGTGATCGCGTGAGATAGCGAAACATGTCAGCTCACGGTTAGAGACTCGGCTTATGATAGAAGGCTAGGAGGATCTTGGAATGAGTTGATTGAGGGTGGACCCCCGAGGGAGCACAAAGGGTTAAAGAAGTCGCTATCATAGGATCATAATCTTTATAAACGGAATACTCACCATACATTCCTGGCAGGGTTACATTATTAGAAAACATAACAGTTGAAACGTTGTACCGCCAGGATACTCTGCCGATTCCTTTGCTAATCAGTATCAACGCTTTAAGATTCAGTACAAAGTGAACTTCCCCTGTAACTGAATCTACATCACTACAGTAACAGTCTTCGGTAAGATCGGGATTACAATCAGTTGTATTCAGCGAGATATAACATGTCTGAAACGGCAGTAAACTTACATTTACGAATATTTTAAGAAAATATGCTAAGACCTGCATTCATAAACAGTACTTCTTTCTTTTTAGTCGACAAACAGTTGTTTTAAATATCAAGACTTTAATGACATACAGTTATTAAAAAGTTGCTTCTTTAGAGAACGCATCGCTTTTCATTTCTTCTTCTTCTTCTTCTTCTTCTTCTTCTTCTTCTTCTTCTTCTTCTTCTTCTTCTTCTTCTTCTTCTTCTTCTTCTTCTTCTTCTTCTTCTTCTTCTTCTTCTTCTTCTTCTTCTTCTTCTTCTTCTTCTTCTTCTTCTTCTTCTTCTTCTTCTTCTTCTTCTTCTTCTTCTTTTTTTCTTCTTCTATTTCTTCTTCTTCTTCTTCTTCTTCTTCTTCTTCTTCTTCTTCTTCTTCTTCTTCTTCTTCTTCTTCTTCTTCTTCTTCTTCTTCTTCTTCTTCTTCTTCTTCCAGTCTTTAAATACTTTGTCTTCTCCCATGTGTCAACATGCGTTGATATTTCAGGGTAGGCAAATATTGCTAGCAAGCACAGCCAACAACACAAAGAGATGCAAGACACAAATGGGTCATAGTGTGAAATATAATTTCAAAGATGAACTCATTAGAGATTGAAGTCTTTTTTTTTTTTTTTTAAAGTAGTCTAACATTATTCAGAACCGTAATATGTATTCATATTTACACAATAAAATTATTACACGAGCTACATGCTGGTGTATGATACTTACATATGTTTTCCTCTGTATTCCATCGCTTGTTTTTGAGTCAACGATAAAGAACATTTTGCTATTCCAGCCTATTGCCAAATACTCTGCTACATTTACAGCAACTGTGCCACTGACAAAATATCTGTCTGCTGAGTCCGTTCTTAGGCCAGTGGTACAAGGCGATTTATTCAGCTGTGTTTCCAATATGATTTTCTGGCACAGCGTTCCTAGACAACAAATCAAAATAGGAGTGAAAAGGTCATGGGAAATGCACAGACTAATTGTGATGTTTTGTTTATATTCTACAGTAATATGAATTAACAAATTATTTCCAGAAGGATGACAGTTTGTTTTTTACCACGCATTCTCCTTGACGTCTTTGCAAAATGTTTTTTGCAAGTTATTTATTCCAGCTGTCATAGTTCTACAAGGGCAGTTCACGAGTAAAGCTAACTATCTGATGTACGTGAACCAGTGAAGGGAACCGTGTATTTAATATTGGTGGTATCACGAATTAGTTGCTAGTCATCAATGCACGTCTTGTAACATGAAGACACTTGTAGGGCACTTGCTTAACTTGTAGGAAATATTTAACAACCATGATGAATAGTGAAGCGCAACAAATAGGTTAGGCTCTATTTCTATTGAAATAATATTTTCACTGACTTTTCCAATGCTGCAGGATGATAACTTAAAGAGAGAGAAAGAAGCAGACGCAGTCATGAGACAAACTAGAATTTTCATCTTCTTCTTCTTCTTCTTCTTCTTCTTCTTCTTCTTCTTCTTCTTCTTCTTCTTCTTCTTCTTCTTCTTCTTCTTCTTCTTCTTCTTCTTCTTCTTCTTCTTCTTCTTCTTCTTCTTCTTCTTCTTCTTCTTCTTCTTCTTCTTCTTCTTCTTCTTCTTCTTCTTCTTCTTCTTCTTCTTCTTCTTCTTCTTCTTCTTCCTCTACTTCCTCTTCTTCCTCTTCTTCCCCTACTTCATCTTCTTCTTCTTCTTCTTCTTCTTCTTCTTCTTCTTCTTCTTCTTCTTCTTCTTCTTCTTCTTCTTCTTCTTCTTCTTCTTCTTCTTCTTCTTCTTCTTCTTCTTCTTTCTTCTTCTTCTTCTTCTTCTTCTTTCTTCTTCTTCTTCTTCTTCTTCTTCTTCTTCTTCTTCTTCTTCTTCTTCTTCTTCTTCTTCTTCTTCTTCTTCTTCTTCTTCTTCTTCTTCTTCTTCTTCTTCTTCCTCTACTTCCTCTACTTCCTCTACTTCCTCTTCTTCTTCTTCTTCTTCTTCTTCTTCTTCTTCTTCTTCTTTTTCTTCTTCTTCTTCTTCTTCTTCTTCTTCTTCTTCTTCTTCT
The DNA here is from genome assembly GCA_905116865.2 of Candidula unifasciata. NCBI lineage: Eukaryota > Metazoa > Mollusca > Gastropoda > Stylommatophora > Geomitridae > Candidula > Candidula unifasciata. The sequence continues at coordinate 48,358 of CAJHNH020002823.1, forward strand.
TCTTCTTCTTCTTCTTCTTCTTCTTCTTCTTCTTCTTCTTCTTTCTTCTTCTTCTTCTTCTTCTTCTTCTTCTTCTTCTTCTTCTTCTTCTTCTTCTTCTTCTTCTTCTTCTTCTTCTTCTTCTTCTTCTTCTTCTTCTTCTTCTTCTTCTTCTTCTTCTTCTTCTTCTTCTTCTTCTTCTTCTTCTTCTTCTTCTTCTTCTTCTTCTTCTTCTTCTTCTTCTTTTTCTTCTTCTTCTTCTGTTGGAAGAGACACATATAAGATACACATGAATTTTAATTTGCGATGCTTGGAAATAGAGTTTGTTTTCTTGGTAGAAATAAAGTTTGTTTTATTGGTAGAAATTTGGTTGGTAGAACAGGAAATGCAGTTTCTTCCGTGCTTCTAATGATCTGTAATAGATTATTGAATAACATCGCAGAGTGTGTTTGTGTGTGTGTGTGTGTGTGTGTGTCTGATATTTTTGATACATATAACACATACAAACGTACACACATACATATATACCTAGACATACACTCTGATATTTACACACGATCATACATACACACGTATGCTTTCATACACGCACATACAAACTCACGTGTGTATATATATATATATATATATATATATATATATATATATATATATATACATATGTATATATATATATATATATATATATATATATATATATATATATATATGTATGTATATATATATATATATATATATATATATATATATATATATATATATATATATATAATACACACACACACACTTACACTCTTATGCATAGACACACTCTAACACATACACACATTCATATATTGCCTTGGCAGATTCTTATACATACTCATAATACCATATTCATACACATCCATATGATCGTACTCATGCGTACTTACATGAAACACAGAGTAAGTTTTCTGCTTTTTTAGTCCAGTCATTCTAAAATTGTGTATGTTAAAGGCACTAATTTACCATTTTCAAAAACATACAACACTAAAAAAAAAGAAACAGCGAATGGACCAAATGATGACACTAATCATCAAGAACAACAACAACAACAAAACGAAATATTTCTTCTTATCATCCAAACTGATCAATACATTACCTACAACAGTTAGCACAGAACCCAAGTGAATGATCATCCACATATTTGTTAATAACGGGCTCACACTTTTGCCTCTTTTGTCTGAAATAGGATCTTTACTGATTTTGTTGTTGCTGCTGCGGTACCTGTGTGTGTGTGTGTTTTTTCCAGAACTGCAGAAAAATTTTAATGTCATCCGTTAATATTCTTGAAACGTCACATCTTAGTCTCTCTGCTTTATTAACCATACCGTATGTTAATAGTGAAAGAAAGAGCTGGAATTTTGTTAACGTGGACTTCGACTTTTATTAATTTCCCCCGCTCTCTGGGTAGTGAGATCGGACGCCTGTGTGTATTGTTACGCACGAAAAACATTCTCTAGGCTGCTGGTGGTAGTAGTAGTAGTACATTGTACCCTACTAGGACATCACACAAGCGATAAACACCCGATGACACAAAGTGCCACTATGCGGATAAGGATCAACTGTGGAGAGGTCCAGGAAACCGCGTTCAGCCATTAGGCTATATTTATGGCCAGGCTATATTGCAGACCCTGGCAAGAGCCAGAGGGGGGCTTCAAAATAATGACAAATTGCATCCCACAAGGGGATGACGAATAATAAAGTAGGCTGTTGGCAATCGAAAAGAGTAGCCTAACGGCAAAATTTGCAGTTAAAAATCTACCCAAAATATTTCAGTATCCTCACCGGTGCTACAGAGCCTGCGCACTGTGCTAAGCTTCTTCGGACTCAGACTTGAGTTAGAAGAAGAACGAAGCACTTATGGGCTACCACCCGTGTTTAGGGCATATAGGGCTAAACCTATATTTTATAGACTAACTGGCAGAAGATGGGTGATGTGGTCAGCATCGCGCCGGCCGTCTTTATTTCCCGGGACTGCAACTGGTACCCATTCAAGGCTGGATCGATTATATGTTATTATCATACCTAATGAACACTTTAAATTGACCACTTGTTAATTAATATTTATTTTATCTTATGAAATAATACTTAATGTTTGAATTTTGCAATACTTCATAATAGTCATGCAAAAAGAAAGAGTCACAGAGGAGCAGCTGGCTGAATAGTTAAGAACACTGCTCACATGTTGGAGACTGTTTCGAATCCTCAGGAATGTTATGTTATGTGAAGCTGGGTGGAATAACATCCTAAACTGCACATCCTAAACAGCTATGTGGCGTTAAATCATCAAACTCAAGAGACCCTCTACTACCTAAACTGCTTAGTTGGATAAAAAAAAAAAAAGTTAACAGCGGCAGTGTTTATAAAACCAGTCATCTTTTAAGGCTCTGAAATGTGGAGCACAACTAAAAGAGATGAAGCTTTGTTACAAAGTTTCGAAAACGTATTACGACACATCTTTGGGCCCATTAAAGATGTAAACAAGGGTAAATGGAGAGTAAGAAGCAACAAAAAAAATTCATATTCTGCTTAAATCACTTCTGATAACTGCCATCATAGGAGGCTACCAAAATGAAATGGTTGGGACACAGCGTATTGAAAAACTGTCCGATTACAGAGAGGTAAAAACTGTATACACATGGGACCTGAATGGCCGTAGACCATTAGGCGGACAAAGAAGACGATGAAGACATAACATCCAGACAGACCTGCCAAGACTTGGTGTCAACAACTGGATAGTGAAGGCGTACCAGAGATTTGACTGGAGGCAGATGATGTTTGCAGCAATGAATCCAAGGGCTCAGTTTGCTAAAGAAGAAAAGAAGAAGAAGAAAACGAGCAGTCATTAAGACTTTTGTGGGGGAAAAAAAAGGGGGGGGGGGGGTCGGAAGGGGGAAAAGGACGGCTTTTAAAGTTCGCTTCTGAATTGTCTTGCATGGTTATTTTGTGTTCAGTTATTTTTCTTCGTATCCGTGATGGTCGTGATGTAACAGCTAATAGAGTTCTTCGGACATCACCCTTAAAAGGTAAGCTGGCACTAGTCTGTGATGGTGTGAGACTCTTGTCTTTCTGTCCAAAACATCCAATCATAGAAAACACCCCAATAATCGTCTTTTTTTCTACTGTGGTTTGGGGGGGGGAGGGGGAAAAAGGGGGGGGGGGGAGACTATGACTATTCTTTTTCATCCTAATGGGACCCCGGAACCCACACGGGAGATTTTATGCTGGTAATACTACTACTAATAATGTTTAGCTTCATTACCATTCAGTTCAACAATAATGTGTCATCTGTGTAGCGGAGTTCCGGAATAGGGTATATACACACACACACACACACACACACACACACATATATATATATATATATATATATATATATATATATATATATATATATATATATATATATATATATGCTTCGATGCACATAGGCAGACATAAGTTACCCAGATACTTACGATGAAAAAAACAAATGCATTCCTGTGGGTGCTAATGTTTTTACTGAGTTCCAGAGATATTCGCTTACATTGTTGCCGGCTGATCCGTTACTAGGGGAGGAAATGCTTGGCCACTATTTCTGTTTTCTTTTCTGAGAAGAGCTCACATTGACGGAAGCTCTAAATGTCTAAACGTTTCGATTGAAATGTCAAATATAAACTATAACACACACACACATACACACCCACACACACACCCACTCTCACACGTGACACACCCGGGTACTCGCACACGCACACTTACACACATAAACACATACACACACACTCACATAATGTAACCCAAAGATGTACCAAAGATATATTGTCAATTGTTCATTTTTGAGATCATCTTTATCGCACATCGGACATGACCATAAGTGCTCCGATCTCCTCTTGAGTATGTATCCAATTGTTTTAAGACTAACAGCTCTCATTCTGGCTCACACATGGTTTTTTCTGTCTCAGGGCTCCAATTAGTACACCCAAGGTGTGTAGTCTATTTAGTAAAAAATCATTTTCCGTGAAACTGAAAGCCTCACAGCTTCTCGTCTCTCGTATGGCATCGAGGATGTTTCTCCTGTCCATAGAAGGCCCATTCATAATAGTCGCACTGCCAGCTAGAGCGTCTGCTCACTCTCTCCTTGCCTTTCAAATCATCATGCACTGGGACAAAACTGAAAAGGATTTTGCTAAACGCTGTGTGCTGTATAAGTTGGAGCCACTGTTTCAGTATGTACCCCGACTTGATCTTCTGTAGCTTGCTCGCTGAGTCGATGAGCAAACATTCATTGGGGAACTCCTGAGCCTTCAGTCATTCTAGGGCCTTTGTCACAGCCATGACCACCATTGTCAGGCTGCTGGTGGTAAAAGGCAGATGTGGTCAAGGCCCTTTGGGAACAAGCAACGGAATCAGTAGAGAAAGAAGATTATTATGGCCTGGAGAGAATGAGGCACCTGGGTGTAACCAGATGGTCTACCCGGCTCACTACACTCAGAGGAAAGGCGGGACGGACATATAAACCAATTGTGACCGGTACCATCAGTACTGGAACTCTGCGCTGGTTGCTGAAGATGAGGACGAACCACGCATGGGAATGCCCCGAGTGCTGTGATGTCAGTTCTTGACTCAGCTCAACTCAGCTCAACTCACTCTCTTCTTTATTGATTTTCCCTTTGATAGACTACACAAAACTACTGTCATAGTGGTTTGACAATTTGACTTCAAATAAACCGAAAATAACAATCACAGAAGATTGAAGAATTGACAGAGAAATAGAAACCAGATGCCAGAAAGCAAGTGCACTTATATACCAATTGTCACCATTATTAGGACATCCAATCATAACTATGAGTGCAAAGAGACAGATTATTAATAGCATATTCATTCCAACATTAGGCTACCAGTGCCAAACATGGACACTATCTAAAGCTCAGATACGCAAAATCACCACCTGCAATATGAGGAGCCTGAGAAAAGCAGCCAACCTAACCATCCGAGATCAAGCGAATAATAAAACTATCAGGCAAATTGTGGGAACGACATCTTGTACTAGATTCACCGTGAAACAGCAGATCAAGTGGTTTGGCCATCTTGTTATAAGAATAAACTCACAGGGAGCAAGTACAGCGGGGATCTACAGTCATCAGTAGAAATTATCCTCTTTCGACACACGTTTCGGCCCACGATTCCTAAACGTATTCGGAGGTGGGCCCACCTGAGTTCATGAAGCTCAGGGCTGCTTCCCCGCCGCACAGAATTACCGGATGGTGTTATACTTTCGGCCAGAGACAAGACGACTTGGTGGTTTCGAAGGAGGTACTGTGAGATAAGAAGCCGCCACGGCAGCGTAATTAGAACAGTCCGCATGCCTGGACGACCGAGCGACAAGCTTACTTTGGTTTACCGGACACATCTTGGACTTTTATTAGCAGTTGGCAGAGGAACACTGGCAGACAATTCGTACACGATGGACTTTTCAAAGGGATAAGAAACTCTTTTCCACTAGATACCCGGACCAGCTCACCGAGGCCCGTCCCCCTACGTTGTTGCGCTGCGTCCAAAGCCAGCTGGATGCCCTTTCGGCCACCTCACCAAGTTTTTTGAGTGCCCGTTTCCGTTCATTACCGCGCAATCCTAACTCTTTAACCACATTGTAGAGCGAAGTGGAAACGAGGCCTCTCGCTCCCACTTCGACGGCAAATACCCGCACTGTGTAAGCCTCGTTTCTCCTCAAACCGGCTGCTAAATCACTGTATTTCTCGAGCTTATACAAATGATTCTCCTCCATCCGCGACTCAAACGGGACCGTCAACTCAATCAGGATGATGAGTTGCCGTTTTTTTTTGCGCAGAATGGAGAACGATGTCCGGTCGCAGGCCGGTTTTACGGATCAACTCGGGATACCGTTCATGTCCTGGCAGATCAACCGCCAGTAACCAGTCCCTCGCAGAGTCTAGCGCAGATGGAGCGAATGCGTTTTGGTTGACCTTACCTTTAGGAACCTGCCCAGCCTTGAGGAAACGAATGGGGACGATACTAGAACTGGCTCTGGCGTTAGCCCTCATTCTAGCCTGGTCGACAACGGCTGCTAACTCCTTTAGCACCTTGTTGTGGCGCCAGGTATAGCGGCCTTGACCTAGAGCTTTCCTGCACGCGGACAGGACGTGCTCAAGAGTTTGCTTTGATTTGCACAACGGGCAAGTCGGATCGTTGGTCGCAGACCATTTAACCATGTTAACACCGGACGGTAATACATCGTACGCCGAACGAACGATAAAGCTCAGTCGCAGCGGGGTCATCCGCCAGATCTCACCCCATGTGAGTATTCTCGGCAATGCGCTCTCCAGGCTGACCCAATGGCCCTGCTGCGACTGTTGGGCTGCTTTCTGGACCCGAACCTCGTTTTCGTTGTCCCTCACCGTTTGTATCACCATGTCTCGGCGCTCTTTGGCTGAGGCCTTTGACCACCAATTGACTTTCCCGTGCCCTAGGCCTCGACGGTCGGTTTGTGTGTAACCCATTACCTCCTTCAATTTTAGTGCGTTCTGAGCAGATTCAATCGCATCGAGGACTCTCCACTTCTGACCAGTCTTTAGAGCGGGCTGGACAGCGATGACATTTGGGTCTGAGGACTCGCGCAAAAGCATGGCGAGCCTAACTTTGCCGACTTTAAACTCTTCGGTTATTGACTTGAACGGGAGTACCAGCTTAGCCTGTTTACAATACAGAGCCACGTCGGTCAGACAAGGCGGTGCACCAATCCACTTTCTTAAGGCTGTATTGATTTTCTTTTCCATGGTTTCCACTGCAGTCATCGTCATTGTTAGAATGCAGCAAGATCAAAAAACCATCACAAGCACTACATCTCAGAAGATCAGCTACAAGAGCAAGAGGACGGCCGCGGAAAACATGGATCGACAACATTAAAAACACTCTACGCCTTCACGGCATGACAATAGCCAGTGGCAGCCAACGTGCACTGGATCGCAAATTATTCCTCCTCACGCCGCTTTACGGCAAAAGTGGTTTGTGATGATGATAATGATGATTTTTAAAAAAGGACTTTTTTTATTTTGTTTACCTTTATATTTATGTTCGCATTTTACTTTGAATAACTATTGACAACCATTGGGATTCTCTAGTGTCCACTTTCTCAAACCATGCTTATTGAACATATAGTGCTAGCCAAATAATTATTTGCGTTTAGTTTTACAACGGCCACATATACTTCCCAGTATATTTTATAGTAGCTATTTTAGACCAATTCGACCCGAGAGCCAATGGAACTGTTTAATAATCCGCAGCTATTGTTTTTAATTTGTGCGTCTGTTTTAATGTCTCGTCCATTCTCTCATTTTTTTTTTTTTTTTATTCTTATATTGCAAAAGACACTAAAAACACTTGACTGAATAGAAATTATGAGTTAAGAACCAATATTACAACACTAGGGACATCCACCAAAAGTCCATATTCATCAGCAAGCAATAAGTTGCAATTCCAATGGTGCCAGTAACAGTTGGATTGTTTATCCGTCTTACCCCGTCCTTGAATGTTGAGCGTCGGTCAGATCCCGTGGTCCCTCCTCGCATAGTCATTAGTGAATACATCATATCTTTGCTGAACGTGTTTTAGGTGTCATGCGTTAACTGGCGTGTCTCTCTTGTCTCAGTCTTGTGGTTTCATTGTTATGTCTTATTCTTAGGGTATTAGTCATACTGCACAACACTGTAGATGGCTCTGTTCAATCTTATCTAGACTGCCTAAATGTCTTATTATGTTTGAAATCATTTATATACTTCAGACTGTTTGATATGAATTAGATATTTGAATATACTGTTAGTAGAACCCCTGGCCCACTTCACATACAGCTGAATGATTCTGGTCTGTATTAGGTTAGAGTATTTAAATATTCATGAAGTAGGAACACAGAAGATGGTAGAATTGATAAATAAAAACCAAATGTCAGAAAGCAAGTGCACATATATACTAACTTACACCATTATTAAGCCACCCTAACACAACTATGCGTGAAAAGGGACAGATTATAAACAGCATATTAATTCCAACATTAAGCTACCAGTGCCAAACATGGACACTGTCTTAAACCCATGTAGACAAAAATCCCCACTTGCATGAAGAGATATACCTGAGAAAAGCCGCCAAACTAACCATACGAGGTCGAGTGAATAATGATACACTCAGACAGATTGTGGGAACAATAACTTGTACTAGAATAATCGAGAAAAGGCAGATCAAGTGATTTGGCCATCTAGCTAGAATGCAACAAGATCACACACCATAGCCTGCACTACATCTTAGAAGATCAGCCAAAGAGTAAGAGGACGTCTACGAAAATATGGATCGACAACATTAAAGGCACTCTACAAGATCACAGCATGCCAATAGCCAGTGTTACTCAGCATGTACTGGATCGGAAATTATTCCTCCCCACTTCGCTTAACAGCAGAAGTAGTTTATGATGATGATGGATATTTTAAACGCTGTCTTGTCTGAGTGTCTCCCTTTGTTTTATCTGCTGTAGTTCTAGTAAACTGTTCTGTATGTCACAGAGAATTCAATCTGGTTTATGCGACACAGATGTATAAGTCTGTTGGTTCTTCTCTCAGATATATGCATCCGACTTAGAAGGAAACTACCCTGTCTAGTCGCTTTTACGACATGCTTGGTGAGGACAGCGGGTCTAGTTTTTTACCACTATTAAGACCCCGGAACCCACATAGAAAGAGCCAAGATCAAATGACCCGAAAGATCGTTAGTATTTTAACTTCTAAAGTATGTACACGAGCAACAATTACAAGCATACAGAAAGTGACACAAGATTTAATGAAACTTCATACAGCAATAGTATTTAAATGTACAGTGACCACATAGGAGTTAAAACATTTGTTAGTTCATCACAACAATAGTGCCACTGAAGAAAGTCAAACGTTTAAGGACTCGGAAACAAAGAGAAAATACGTTCAACTGTTTAATTCCCGCGTTTCTAGTTTCTATGTTGATTTGAATTAGTGCAAATTTATTACGGGAAAGTGCCTTCACAAATGTATAAATAAATGAATATTTCATATATTGATGTCGGCTCTGTGGCTAAGTCGATGCGAACGCTTCGTAATGCCGGGGTGCCGGATTCGATCCCAGCTGCGGGCAATGTGCCTTGCGTAGATTTCGACATTGTTATCAAGAAAGCCGACCGTCCAGAGAGAAATGGCAAACTAATCTACGTAAATTTGCTTAGAGAAACCACACAACAGCCAGGGGCTGCTGTGATTGGTTCTGCAACGTCCTGTAATGGATACGCAACTAACCTTTTTTCATATCTATGTTGTCGGAATACATTATAGTTTTTGTATTGGATTAGAAATATTGGTTGCAATCGTTCTTGTATTAGAATGAGATTGTACTGTCGTATGCCTGGGTTGTTGCTGTCTATTCAACAGAGTATGTGTGCTTTAACCTGACATGTCTCACTTAGTCGACGTGATATAAATGAATGTCGTTTACTGAAACATTGTAACCATCGTAACCAGTTGAGATTTGTTCGGAGAAAATGAGTAAGTAAAGTAAAGGACCCTTTCCACGCCTTTAGGCGTATAGGGCATATAGGGCATATAGGGCTAGACCTATATTTTTATAGATCAACGGCACAAGATGGATGATGTGGTCAGCATTACGCCGGCCGCCTCTACTTTCCGGGATTGCACCCGGTACCACCTCAAGGCTGGGTCGACCTGGGAGCCAATTAAATGAGTAGCAGAAGAAAAATATAACAGTAGAATGAAAAATAAAGCACAAAGGAAGAGAGATATAAAGATTAGGAGGAGAAAAAAAAAAAAAAAAATATATATATATATATATATATATATATATATATATATATGTGTGTGTGTGTGTGTGTGTGTGTGTGTGTGTGTGTGTGTGTGTGTGTGTGTATCAGATGTATGTGATCATTATCCTGACAGATGCCATTATACATAGAAAGATATTTCCTGGTATCCATTTTAGGCTCAGCAAATTCTATAAAGTCTCTCTCTTTCTCTCTCTCTCTCTCTCTCTCTCTCTCTCTCTCTCTCTCTCGTTGTACCCCACTAATACATCACACAAGCGATAAACACCCGGTGACACAAAGTGCCACCATACGGATGAGGATCACCCGTGGAGAGTTCCCGGAATGCCCTTTCAGCCGTTATGCCGTATGTATGGCCCGGCTATATCAGGGTGGGGCTTCAAATAACAAAAACTGTATCCCACATGGGGACGATATGCCACGATCTGTCAGCCAGCATTTGTGTTGTAACTTTACAAAAATCATACAACTTTCTCCTCTCCCCCTACCTCATCCCCCCCCCCCCCCCCCCCCCGTTTTTCCGTGAATAAATATTACAACTGTGTGTCCGCAATGGAATAAGTGTCCCTGACCTTCTCATCAGCTGTAGCCAAACTCGCTATAGAGAACGTTTCGCTAGAGGTCAGAAGTTGACAGCCAAAAACCTTCGCTGCAACCCCAGGGGCTATAACCCCATCCCTTCACGTGAAAATGCTTGCACCAGCTTAAGGCATGTCAAACATGATAACAAATATATCGTTGGTGACCAGGTGTGTTGAGGGTACGATAATGTCCTATATTGTGTTCCCCTGTCGTGACTCTGTTGTCACCTTTCATTTCCTGGATGGGTTATCTTAAATTAGGCAATTGAAATCTTTTGTTAGCTCCCCTTTTACAAGTTTACTGACGACTCCCTATAGGTCTCCACGCGCTTGAGGCAATCATGAATAATTCTTCCCAGGATATGGGCGATAGGTCGATTACGCGAAAGGCCATTATAACTTTATGACATGTTTGGTTTGTTGGGGTGGGGTAGGGTCTTTTGTTTTTTTCCCGAAAAAATAACTTGGTACTTTCGAAAGCCCAGATGAAGTGACCATCATGTCTCCGGGGCTTTAACAGCTAACCTGTCATCCTAAACAACAATCACGGGCGTACAGAAAGGAGCAATAGTTTCAATGACACTTTCGAACAACAAAAATATTTAAACATGCAGTGACCATACCCAGATTGAAACATGCGTCTGTCACACGATGACGGCGTCGCACTGAATGGTCAAGTTTATCTAGAAGAAAAATATTAGTTCATCACAACAATGGCGTCACTTTAGAAAGTGAAATGACGTTGACGAATCTGAAGGTACAAACAGGCATATTAATATATTTTGTTCCTGTACTTTCAGTCACCATGTGGTAATTGAATTAATGCAGATTTTATCTGGGAAAATACCTTTACAAATAAAAAAAAAACTACTATTCACAGTTGGCTTTAAAAGTATGTTGGCGTTAAAAAAATGTAGGTTATAAGTCTTGGTTGCATCGGTTGTGGTGTTAGAATAACATTGGATTCTTCCATATGTGTGTTATTGTTCTTGCCCATTCAAACGAGCATTTTGCCTGTAATCTGACGTGTTTCACTCAGTGGAGGTGACATAAAGGAATGAGGTTCTTTGAAACATTGTAACCATGGCGATCAGTGGATAAGTGTGTGAAGGAAATTAACCACAGAAGCAGAATATAACTACAGAGAGAATTTTAAAAATAAAGGCTGGCAGAGAAGGAGGGTGAAGAAAAAAAAGAGAAGGAAGAAGAAGAAGAAGAGGCTCTGGAGCAGGACTGCAGTTCAGTAGTAGACGAGAAACCAGAACTTTCCGCCAGAGTGTACAGCTGGTGAACGCGAAGAAGAAGAAGAGGAGAAAGAAGAATTTAGAAATTTTCCTTTGTAGCGTTTAATGTAAACACCTTGTGGTTGTTCGTCTACTTCTGGACTTTAGACTTGTTCCGAACGAAGTGGTCAAACCGTTTGCCGCGCGCTCTTAAGGTTGTGGTTCCTTTAATGGCCGCATCGTTCAGATCACGAGTGCAATTTTTAGGGAGACACCTGTGGATCGTCGCCAGAGCTACGGAGTTCGTTATCTGTGCTGTGATCTTGGCAGGCGGCTAGCTGTTCTGCGGAAAGAGACCCAGCCACATAGGATAAATGAGGTCAATCTTCTAAAAAAAATCTTTGCGTGCACATCCATTTTACAGATCTGACTTATTTGCATGCAGACGTTTGGTTACGTGATCTCAGGCAGATGAACTCCCACTTTGAAGGAAATATACCTAATTCGTCTTCCTCTGACCTCTAACCCCCAGTGGAGCATAGGCTTTCAACCAACTCACGCCAAGTATTTCTATCTTTGGCTTTCTCATTCAGCTTTCTCCCCCCTGTTCTCCCCATCGTTTTGACTTCACTCTTTACCTCCCATCTCCAATGTGTTTTTCGTCTTACATATTTTGTAATGCCCTGTGGGTTCCAGTGCAAATACATTCTAGTCGTATTGTTCGCAGGTTCAGCGTGTGTCCTATCCAACGCCAGCGCCTTTTCACAACCCGTTCCTTCAGTGAAGATTGTTTCGTTCTCTCCTGAAGCTCTTCATTAGTGATTCTATCAAATCATTTAACCGACTCGATTCTGCGCAGGCACCAGTTAAATAATGTTTGTAGTTTATTAGCGATTGCCCTAGTTGTTCGGAATCTTTGCGCTTCATACAAGAGTACTGATTTGACATCAGAATTAAAGTTGTAAGTTTACTGCATGTTTTTTTTAAAAATCCCTAATAAGTCTCCTTTTACGACATATTCATTAGGGGCAGTGTACCCACCCCGACATTTTAATAACAAAGGACCCTGAGGCCCCCCCCCCCCCCCATTTGTTTGGCTACACCAGTGGTCAGCAAATGGCAGCTCGCGAGCCCCATGCGGCTCTTTAGTGATCTGGGTGCAGGGCGGTCAGTCGGTCACAAATCGGTTGTGACCTTGAAAAACATGGTTCTTGACAGGTTTTTAAAAAGAATTTTGGCTCTCAGTTGTTTTTTTTAAATCATCCTGCTGTTGATTTTTGGCTCTTTCGACTAAAGAGTTCGCCGACAACTGGGCTAGACAATATGCAAGGTACGATAGGGTTTGCAGGATACGGGCACCCAATGTTTTCTTCGTGGCAGCGGACTGGCAGTATGGCTAGCTCCATGTAGTCATGATGTTCATGGTGTGGGAAATAGCCAGGTACCTCTGTTTTCTCATGCAAAAGAGACCTAACCAAATCTATTGTTACCACACTCTAGAACGATGTATGAAATCAGTATTCATAAGAGGCGGATTGGTAAAGTCTTATTCTCGCCTTGTGCACTGACTATAGATAGGCATGCATAATTCAGAGGTCAGTTATCAAAAATAGAGTGCACGAACAGAGGAGCATTATCGTGCATTGGTATATTAACATATCACCATTGTCTCAATACTTGCAATGTTTTTTTTTTTTTTATATATTTTTTTTTCTCACATTGACTTAGTTGAGCAGGTTCAGGAGGTTAGTTGCGTAGCCTTTACAGGACATTGCAGAACCAACCCTATCAGCCCCTGGCTGCTGTGTGGTTTCACTAGGCAAATGTACGTCCAGTAGTTTGCCATTGCTCACTGGACGGTCAGATCCCTGATACCACCGTCGAAACCAACGCAAGGCGTATGGCCTGGGATCGAACCGGTTCAGGAGACAACCCTCATTATCCCGCTCATATTACTTGGAGGACTGCCGAGTAAATGAAGTGAAATGTTAACTTTTTTTCTTTACTGTCTGTTTCTCGACATAACATGTTGCAGTTCATGTCAAAATTCGTGTCCAACTTTAAAAAAAAATATATGTTATCTAGGAACGGTTGAGAGTAAAATGTTGATTTTTAGCATGCCACCTGTTAATGGTCGTATCCTTCTAGGAAAATAATTAGAAGGTAAACAAACGTTTAGTTTTTTTTTTTTTTTTGCGTGTGCCTTAGTTGTGGTATATGACAATAAAAACAAACACCGTTTCAAAGCATACAGTTAGCATAATAACAGTGGCATATTTATATTTATCAGTGACAAGTCAGATGAGACAGATGTGGTGATTTTCACAGACGGGTCTGTTATACGATGACATAAGAGTGTATGGGAATTTACAGCTCGCTCTTCAGGCAGAACAATTCACGAGGATAGCGGTGCCTTCTCCATGACCACCAGCAGCATGACGATGGGGGTGATGGCGGTGATACAGGCTTTCATGTAGCTGGGATCACAGGAATATTCCCGCGTGTGTGTGCTGAGTGATTCTTTGAGTATGATCCGGCGGGTCGAGGCAGGCTGGTTACGCAGACAGTGGCTTGAGTCATTGCAAAATTCTTCTGTGTGTGCAGTGACTTTCATATTCGTCCCAGAGAATGCAGGCGTTCTTGGTAATGAGAGAACTGATAGACTGGCAGGTACTGCATTAATTGAAGATGGCCGGCCCATGCATCACGCAGACATTATCATTGCCCTTAGAGAGATAGGACGTTCTGAGGATTTTGGAAGCAACGTGTCCACATCACTTCTAAAAATACGCGAATTGGGAGTGAAGATCGGCACAGCCAAGCATGAGAAGCACACTGGACGCACACGAAGTATTGTTAACCAACATAGGACTGGTACTATTTCCCGCACGACGCTGATGAATATGTTGAGAGGGGAATCTGAGCGCCTATGGATGTGTCCGGAGTGCTGTGAAGATAATCTAGCTCATAACTCAACTCATAACTCATAACTCATATTTATAGTAAATAGCTTGATGTGAAGTTGGCACATTATCAGACTGCATATTGTTTTGAGGTAATCAGTACCAGACATAAAGTCATACATATTTTGAATAGTTAAGTGAATATTTCAAGTATTGACTTAATGCTTGTTGCCTGCCACATAAAAAATTTCACGATTTATGTCAATTACTATTTTTTTTTTCTAGTATAAAGGTTGTTGCGTATCCTCTACAGGACGTTGCAGAACCAACCATAACAGCCCCTGGCTGTTGTGTGGTTTCTCTAGGCAAATTTACGTGCAGTAGTTTGCCATTACTGGACGGTCGGCATTCTTGATACCACTGTCGAAACCAACGCAAGGCGCATTGCCCGCAGCTGGGATCGAACCTGGCATTCCGACATTACGAAGCGAAGTGTTCGCATCGACTTAGCCACAGAGCCGACTTTTCTAGTATACAAAGCATTAGTCAGACAAACATCAAAGAAATTCGCCGCTGTGTGAAAACAGCAGCACCTGTGCAATTGTAATTATAAAATCTTAAAAAAATTGGAAATAAAAGCACAAGTTGGTGGTAATCAGTCCAAGAGTCTTCGAGACAGCTATTAAAGTTTGAAGGCACGATTTGGTTGAAGGGATTATAGTTTATGTTATTCATATATTCGATTTGTGACACCTGCTAGTAACATTCTTCGTTTGTATTGTTTGCTGTGTGGTGTTTGAGTGTGTGTGTATGTGTGTGTGTGTTGTTTGCGGTTTTATTATTATTATGATTTTTATCTTTGTTCTCAAAATTTGGATAGTTTTTTAAGTAATGTCTTCATTAATCTATTAGGATCTTCCCGGAGATTTTTAGTTTTTATGCTCTGCCATCATTGAATTTGTGTTAAATTATATTCTTTGATTATGCATCTTTTTAACCTTACTTCGCGCTGTCTCCGCATCGGCACTAACAACACTAGACGAGACAGGGTTTTAAATACCATCCTTAGAGAGAAAGTTGAAATAAGATCATGTCTGGGTTATATTGACAGACAAAGAATGGAATGGTTCGGCCATAAAGTAAGAATGCAGGCAGACAGACTGCATATGAGTCTTTTTAAAAAAAATTTTTTATACAGTAGAACATTTGGGAGGAAGGCGAGAGGAAGACTCAGAAAGATATGGATAAATGGTTAAGCTGAAACCTGCAAAAAGATGAATAAAATAATCATTCAAGGCACTCGAGAAGGGCAAGACAAATATATGAAACCACGAAAATGGGCTACATCCTGGTATCTGTGAGACGACAAAACCACGACACTGGGCTACATCCTGGTATCTGTGAGACGACAAAACCACGACACAGGGCTACATCCTGGTATCTGTGAGACGACAAAACCACGACTCTGGGCTACATCTTGGTATCTGTGAGATGACAAAACCACGACACTGCGCTAAACCTGGTATCTGTGAGACGACAAAAGAAGAAAGAAGACTGACCTTACTTTCTTGTAGTATTTTCCTACTTTTGCTTTTTTTTTTTCTTCCCTGCGATAATTTCTTCAACACTTTCCTCTTGTTCTCTTTATTTACTTCTCCTCTTAGCTGGCTATATATTTGCTGGTATAGTTTCCTTCTCTGTTTTTGTAACCAACAACAGTCTATTTTCTTGATTACTTTCATAGATTCCTTTCTTCTTCCTTCCAACAACTTAAAATATTATGGGTCCCCAACATTTCTGGTCTTGTTTCTTGTTGTAAGCTTTGACGGTAATTACACACTCACCCAAGATTATTCTAAACAGTTTTAAAAGACAAATTACTGCTGTGTAGAGTTTGTTATACCTGTAGATATTTTCAAACAGTAGCTTATTATTTTTTTAGTTCCAGCTGTATCTTTAAAGTTTCTTTTATTTATTTGTGAATGTAAATTGACTTTCTGTGACAGATAGACGTAATTAATATTAGAGAGGAAATTACGATCTATTGATAAAGCACTAACAGCAAATCATAAACTAATTCAAGGTAGCAGAGGTTATGTGCTGGTAGAGTTTCATTGGCAGTGACAACTAGTATCATCATCATTATGTGCCGTGCCGGTAAGCGTAGATTGTCATGGTTCACCATCTTTTCAAGATCACCAGAATCACGGATCAGTTCAATGTTTTTGTCTCGCTCCATCCGTCTGTCTGGTCAGGCCATCCGGGTATTTATTTCTTTTCCGGTCTCTTGCTCTCTGTCCATCAAGTTTGCCAGTTGCCAACAAATTATCCAAGCCATTCATTATGTGCAAAAATTATTGTCTGTCCATGTCTATAGATACAGAAAATTTACAGTTGCAGCAGCGAAAAGCAGGAAATATAAAAGCAACTCTGCAAAGTATGAAGTTAAATTACCAGCGATAGTCTGGAAATAATAATTAATGACATGACACGAATGAAAATACCATCTGCAAGAGATAAAACGAATGACTGAGTCAGCGATAAGCGATAGAACGAATGAGAGAGATAGCGAGAAGAGATAGAACGAATACCGGAAACAGTGACAAGAGATAGAACGAATGACAAAGGCAGCGACAAGAACTTAAAAAGGACAAGAAATTACCAAAATAAAAGGATATACAGTTTACAGTAAAAGTCACACTCTCATTCAGAAAATATTAAGCCATCTATTGATTTTCTCATTTATTTAATTTTGTTTAACAAAAGTAATAATATTATTAATAATTCGGCTTGATGCATACATATTGTGTTACATTTTAAGGCAGCCAAATTGCTTAGGCAATCTCACTCGTTGCATTACATCCATGTGAACCAGCATGAACAGCATTAATGTAAGTCTGTGTAAGCAAACATTTGTGTAATTTGAGTGTAACGCATGATACAGTCTCATTAAAACAGCGCTGTGTGTAAACTGGCTAAAGAAACTCATTAAACATGTTTGAACAAATGTAGATATAAACTGATTGTGACACAAATTAATAGATATTATTTGCAAAAACAGAAATGTCAGGTGTTTTCAATAGCTAAGTGAGATAAAAATTAAATAAAAACCAGGCGTGTTTAAGCTGGTAGGGATGTAACCTAATTTTTAAAAAAATTACCTTGCTGTTATTTAGTCACACACTAATGTGAGTTTTTTTTTTTTTTTTTTAATTCTGATCGGTATAACAAACATAATACTTGTCTTGGTAGGTATTAGTAGAAGTTAAGCATATCAAACATAAATGGGTGATAATTAATCAAACATTATTGTCAGATTTTAAAACTGGTATTTGTGTAGGCTGGCCCGGCTCGCTAGCATAGATGGGTAAACTGGACTTCGCGGTGACCGGGTGACGAACTCCTTGTGCTCTGAGTTCACTCCCGGGGATAGGCAGAAAAGCCACATTTCTCACAGATTTACAGTATCTATTATGGAATTAAGGCCGAAGGGTTGCGATATTCATAGTACCGAGCCAAAGGGTTAACAACTCATCGTTTCTGGATACTTAAACAAAAATGTAGGTTGAAAATCACACACCTACTCATGTAAGCTGTTGGGTATATGATTCCAGCTCCCATATCTTTTAACCGCTCAGGTCTGTGCTAATATGAGGTCACTCACTATCAAGCCGACCGTCTTTATTTCCCAGTAAATGTTTATGCAATTGTTTTAGACTACCTGGTCGAAGATATAGAGTTACCCAAAGAGAAAAATTAACAGTGCGTGGAAACAGCAAACGTTGACAGAAGCAGAACTTCCAAAAATGTAAACCGGTCTGACAATTCACTAAGGTCGCTTTTCTCTGACTGGAAAAAGGTAACCGAATGTATAATTTACTCTGTTATTAGCATATAGCTAATACAGTATGAAGTTAATGTATTTTGATACGTATATGTGCAGAAGTATAGCAAGGTTCTAGAAATGTGGCCGCAAGCATACAAATAGGCCCACTGACATATGTAAAACTGATGAACTCCTGAATGACTTTATGGTTCTTCTTCTTCTTCTTTGCGTTCGGTTTCGTATGCTCAGATCAGATCATCAGGTGGGTTGCCTCTATGAACTCGCATGTCAGCTGCAGGTCCTGCATGGTTCCCCATAGCTTGCTCTGCACCCTCTGCTCTTGAGGCCAGGTGTCTTTTCGAAGTTGCAGGTAGAGTGGGCAGGTCTGCAGAATGTGCTGAGGTGTTTGTGGTCCTGTCTGACAGGCACACTGTGGGTACTGCACAATCTTTATTTTATGCATGTGGTAGTTGAGCCTGCAGTGTCCTGTTCGTAGACGACTTTATGGTTCAAATAAGCGGTCAGTCATTTAAAAAAATTTTTTTTTTTTATTTACATTTTTTATTTTTTCAGAAGCCGACTTACCAGCTGCCTTGCTAGCTCTAGTCGCCTCACTGTGTGTTGGGATGAATTTGCTTATGTTAGTGATCGAGTGTGTGTGTCGCATGTGTCTGACTGACAGACCTACCAGGACAGCACGACCAGTGATAAACACTCGGTGACGCAAAGTGCCACCATTCGGGTAAGAATCAGCCGGGCGCAAGTTGCAGAAACCTCGTTCAACCCGTAGGTTATATTTAGGGCACCCGACTACAGCCGGGGTGGGTTTTTTTTTTTTTTTTAAAGGACACAAAAAGAAGTTATACGTCTTTAGAATAAAGGTTACCAAAGTTTAATGCACCAAACTTATTGGGATATATTTTTAGTTTCTATACGTTATGTTCACACCATTCGAAGATAACCAATACCCTCAGGAATATAATATAAAATCTTCACAAAGTACTCAAAGCATTAGTCGTTGCACACACGTTTCTTAAATGTAATGATTAATTTAAAAAAAAAAAAAACCGCCAGTATCGTCCTCAGATGGGTCTATTATCTGGACCTGGAAGCATCCGATAATTGTCCTGTCAGGTGCATCAGTGTTGGTTGGGTCTGACAACTGGGATGCACTGTGTGATCCGGTGTTAGACCCATTCCGTGGCTGTCTATGGGTATTCTGAAAAAAAAAATGGTTTCCTCATAATAATTGAACTATTATCATATTTGTGAAGTTCTGACCAACAATTTTGAACAAATTTTATGCCGTCAAAAATGTTTAAATTGCAACTGAGATGAGAGTCCTAAAAAAACAACTCCTCAAATTAACAAACGTGATGAAATTCTTATGCTGCGGTTGTTACGATGTTAGATTTCATAAAACAACAACCAAACCGTGTTGTTAACAGCAAAATGTTTCAACGCGCAATGATGTATAGACTAAGTGGTGCTCGAATAGGCCGACCATGTACAAATGATAAATAAAATCCTTAGGAATCCTCGTATACGACAGACACAAACAAGCACAAAGCCTCAAGCGGGCCATGGTGAGATGTGTTCAGTAGGAACTATAAAAACAATCGAAGTGAAATTTTATCTAAACAAGTAAAGAGCCAGATGAAGTGTAGAAAACCAGAACTGATAAAATGAATCAGTTCTGAAGGATTTTAAAGAAGAAATAACCTTAACGAATTCTTCAGTTATCAGGAACTAATCTTATCGCACGGCTTGGTTAAACTAAACGATACGAAGAATCGTTGAGGATAATTAGGGACTGCATAAGACTCTAAATGCCCCTATTTTCGTTGAACCCATAGAGCAGACAGTCAAACACAAGATTGTTACAATATTTACCTGTTGATAACATCTTGTTGTACATTCCCAAAGGCATCTATGCCATCAATTATCGGCTCCCTGTAGGTTTCTTCAATCATCTCCACATATTCTGAAACGGTCATCTAAAAAAAAAAGTGTTACATAATATGTAGAAGACATTGATGAGGCTTAGCTGTTATTTATTTATTTATTGTTATAGCACTATTTCATAACATGCGTTTATTATTTCAGTACAATTCTACTGAACAAGTATGTGTTTCTGTTCAACACAAACCACCCCCCCCCCCCTTTCCCCCTCTCATTTCTTTCAGCAACATAATTATGATGTGTCAAATGTAATGGATAACGAAGAAATCAGCTGCAGATAATCGCACTCTACATAGCACACACACACACACGTGCACACATGTACACACACACCTATGCACACAATCACCACACACTAACATTCTATGTACGGATGCCAATAGAGAAGAATGAGACATTTGATCTTGGCAAAGGCTTTTGTTTTCAATTCTCAGACCATGAACAATGGATGGAACCGGAGAAGATGACACTAGAGCACCCCCCCCCCCTCCGCCACCCCCCCCCCCCTTACACACACACGGCACCTGAATTATTGCTAGATGTTTTGACAATCCTTGCGACTTTAGGAGTAACATCACAGATGAGACTCCAACAGGGCAAACCCAGACACCCTGTTCAGTCTTCATGAAAGCTACAACTAGGTTATTCTTGACGAATACAAGCGGTCAGCACTGCTAACCTCAGTAAGGCATATTTTTTTTTTTGGGGGGGGGGGGGGGGTGCTATCTGTTCTTCATTTGTATTCAGGGCCCGATTCAGACTTGATGATGTCCTGTGCCATAAGAGGTCCTGAGGACCTTACTGTGTTGACTATCACCTGCTTTCTTAGAAAATTTGAAGATATATACGCCTTTCAAATAAAGATGATAGAAATATAATGTTTTCTTTTTTTTTTTTTTTTATGTGTAAAGAATACATCGTTGTATCCTTCGCTTTCACATGCGAATCTTCCCTTATCCTCCCCGCAAAATGATAACATTCCAGGTGCCAATTGTCTAGGTTTTTCTAGAGAAAAAAAGAGGTCTCCTTTCGGCTTTCTCGCCTTCAGAGGTTTTGGGCATATAGGGCTAAAGAAATTGTACGAATGGTTGTATATGTGTCTGTATGAATAGGTGTGAGTGTATGTATGTGTATGGACGTGTATGCATGCATGGTTAGGTAAGGTTGTGTATGTATATGTGAATATATGTGAATGCGTAAGTGTGAGTTTATGTATCATGTATGTATGTATGTATGTATGTATGTATGTATGTATGTATGTATGTATGTATGTATGTATGTATGTATGTATGTATGTATGTATGTATGTATGTATGTATGTATGTATGTATGTATGTATGTATGCGTGAATTTTTGAGCATTTAAGAATGTGTACATGTGTATTTTTTGAGTATGTATATATATAGTGAAGAATAATAAAATATTTATATATGTAAATTTATTCATGTTTTAATATAATAAATGTTATATGTATATGTATATATATATATGTGTGTGTGTGTGTGTATGTGCATTAATAAATTCTATATATTTTTGTATAGACATTACTTGCAAAAATGATAACTTGCAATTGTGGTTTGAAAAATGTATGCTTGGAAGGGCTGAAGTTAAGACGGGTCTGTGTGCCCAGTTCGCCACTTTTTGAACAACACAAAAAGATCTATCTATCTATCTATCTATCTATCTATCTATCTATCTATCTATCTATCTATCTATCTATCTATCTATCTATCTATCTATCTATCTATCTATCTATCTATCTATCTATCTATCTATCTATCTATCTATCTATCTATCTATCTATCTATCTATCTATCTATCTATCTATCTATCTATCTATGCCCGGCTCTCTAGCGTAGTTGACTAAACCGGATTGCCCGGAGACCGGGTGACGAACTCCTTGTGGTCCGGGTTCAATCCCGGGGGTAGGAAAGGGTCGAAGTGCCTAGCAGTTTATTTGAGAAATCTGATACCACTTACAATTTTCAGTTCATGTTTCCTGAGATCCGGGTTCGACAACCGGTAAGGTAATGGAGTTTCTTTATCGGGGGCAAAATTGAACATATTAACCTGCACAGTCCGTGGCGACAACACTAGCCATGCAGCCCCAAGTCCTCAGGCTCACGACCACCTGTCTATACCGCCCTGGTGCATAGAGACAATTACAACAGCTTTATAAAAGTAAATCAACATACTGGTAAAACTTAAACCAGCCTTCTTGAGGATTCAGTCTCACGTCCGCAGGGGCGGCAAGCAAGTATGTGCGTCACGACTCTACCTCCATTCCCTTAATAGAAGATTTGTTCTCATATTTTCATTAAAGCGAAAACTAACGCAGTTGGTAGACCTCACAGAATTATAACAAAAAATACAATTTGAAAGACTGACCTGAATGGAATCGGCCCCAAAAATCTGGCCATTCTGCGGGGTCTGGGCGCCTGCCGGTGTGGCATCTCAGATTGTTGCAATACAGTTGTCTCAGACGCTGCTTCTGTGTTCACGTTCCCTAAGTGGCCATTCATATCAGAAGATATGGAAGCCTTGACAGAACGTTGTTTCTGGTAATTCTCGTCTACAGTCATTCTGCCGGTTGCAGGAGAATCATTGCTGCCTTGTCCAGATCGAGTCACGGATCCACACAGCACAGTCGCTGAACACAGTGCAATATTCTGATATGTGTTTGCCCACAGTGTACAATCCTGGTTGTTGAGGTTCTGACTGGGTTCACCAACAGCATCATCCGTTGCATCGCCCATCTCCGGTACATTGACATTTCTTTGTATTGGTTGAAATTCCTTGGCGTCGGGGTTCAGTTTAAATGTATGTGTGTGGCTACTTGGTGTGTCAGGATGGCGGACTAATGCCATCTTTCCTGTATCTGACTTAGAGGCAGCAGTCTTCTGATTCACTTTTTCAGATTTTCTTGCATCTGTAGGATAATTTCCCCGCATTGACTTGTATTGCCTGACGCATGTTTTCAGCTTCAATGGACCAGCCTGTTTCATTGGTATAACAATGTCAAGTAAGGAAGGAATCTTTCCTGGATTTGATGCAGAGGCAGGCATCTTCTCATTTGTATGATTAGATAAACTACGACAGTTTCCTCGGTTTGTTCTTAGTTTTCTTGTGCAAGTGTTCAGCTTCAATAAATCAGCCTGTTTCATAGGTATAACAATGTCAAGTATTGATGGAATCTTTCCTGAATTTGACGTTGAAGCAGGCTTCTTCTCATTCCTTTGATAAGATAAACTACGACAGTTTCCTCGGTTTTTTGTTAGTTTTCTTGTGCAAGTGTTCAATTTCAACGAATCAGCATGCTCCACTGGTATAACAATGTCAAGCAGCGATGGGATTTTTCCTGGATTTTTCTTCGGAACCTCAATCAGTCGACTTGTGCGTCCACGTGAAATTAAAACTGAAGAACAATTTTCCTTCTTTGATCTTTTGCAAGAGTTCAACATGACTGAATCAGTACGTATGGTAGGTAAAACAAAGCCAAGTAGCGAAGGAATCTTTCTTTGATCTGTATTTAGGATATCAATGTTCTGATTCCAATAGTCAGATGTACATAAACCCGAATAAAATTTCTCTCGTTGTAGGCTCATCCGACTTGTGCAAGAGTACAGTTGTAAAGAATCGACATCTACCATTGGTAAAACAATGTCAAGTAATGATGGAATCTTTCCTGGATTTATTGTTGGTTCCTCAACTGTGTGAACAGATGAAGATAAAAGTGAAGAACGACATCTTCCATTTTTGTTCAGTCGTCTGGTGTAATGGTTCCCTTCTTGGGCATTCACCTCCATCACTAGCTGTAGATATGATGAATATGAAAAATCAGTTCTCTGCTGTCCCAATTTAGATTTGAACTTTTTCTCTCCCACCTGTTCAGGAAGGTTTGACATTGAAGGACAGGTTTTCTTCCACTTTCGTTGACAATCCCTGTGCTCCGGTTTGTGAAGGTTACTGTCAGCTAATTTCCGTGTCATTACGCCGTCCTCGCAGTCAGTTAATGAAGATGGTAGACAGGCTGTCTTCTCTTCTGGATCCTCCAGCTTATGAAACTTCCCTCCTGTCGATGCAATTTCCCTTGCCTCTGCCATTGTATGAAAACTATCCTGAAAAATCATGTGTGAAACATCGTTTATATTTTTAGATTTACCAAAAGCGTTTGTATGTATGAAAGAATGCATGAAAGAACAAATGTGTTAGTTCATTCAGGTATTTATGCATGCATGTGTGTAGGCAGGCAAGTAGGTAGGCGGGTATACATGTTGGTAAGTATGTCGGTAGGTGGAGCCGGACTTTTTAAAAATATGACCTATAGGGTTTTTGACTCCCAGACAACATGGACTGTTACTACAGCCATGAGCTGATGTTTACTGTTAACTTATTTAATCAGGTACTGTCTCTACAGTGAAAGTTGACTGCAGTGAATCTCTTGTCTTGGTTGTACATTCACGCATACTACTTCCCGTTCATGTGTTGATGTTGTCCTCCCATGTGTATTGTAGCCCACCTCTTACTCTCTTGCCTTCGACCTTTCCCTCTACTATGGTTATTGAAAGCATGTTATGTCTTTTAATGGGGTGAAAGTATTTCAATTGTTTCCATTTTATTTAATTTCTTTCATTACTTCTCTTTCCATTTATATTGGACTGTTTTTGTTTCCATGACAGATGACCTATTCTTCTGTATACCCAGATCTTCAGAGACTCAGTTTGATTTTCTAGTTGCTTGTTCGTTGTTCTACACCATATGGCAGGACTGGGTACACATAACATTTGACGAAACACTTTTAGTATACTGCTCATTTCTCTAGGTGTCAGTAATTTGCTCCTCCACTTGCAGACAGTTTTAGCAGTTTAAACTTATATAGAATTACTTGTCGCTCTACATTCGCAAAACTACACACGATTGCTGATGAAAGAAATAATACAAATGAAAAAGTCGGTGACTAGAGAAAGAAAGATTAATTTATCTTATCTGTCTTTGTAACATACATTCTCCTATATTTTAATTTCACATAACTCAACCTAATTTACTCTTTAAATCCCATCCCAGTCAACATATATTTCTTACAACTTCTTCTTATAGTCCATGTCGTGTGGCGTCGGTATTCATGCTACAGCCTTCTGTCTCGTGTACTTTAATCAGTTCCGGCACAGACGATCTTCCAAGCCAAACTGTCCAGCATCGTCTTTCTCCGTCTCTCTCTCTCTCTCTGCCTCTTTTCCCCTCCACTGTCACGATGTGCTCCCGTTGTCTTCTTCCCATGACATTTCCCACTTACTCAACATATTATATACATTTCTGGACTATTTCCTAACTCGTTCTTCTGTTAGGTTAACCTTGCTTTGTCCATTGGACGTTGTGAACTCACAAATCTTCAAATATAAATACCCTAAAGAAAACACAGTTAAAGAATGTATAGTAAATAGGTAAAACCTAGTTTCGGCTTAAAAAGTAAACTTGAGATGCACTTGGGGGAAAAGAAAACATGTTTAACATCAGCAGATAGAAATGTTTCATAAATATAAGTAATGAAACTGAATGTCGATACTTACGGTTAATGCAGCGACTTTGGAATAAAACACACATTGAATGTAAACTGTGAAAACCACGGAACAATAAATCCTCTTTGCTCGAAATGTTCGAATAACACTAAGCGAGTAACACTGAGCGAGTAACACGAACACGAATAAATCAAACGACGAGCTTGTGTGATCTGACTGACCAGTGTGACGAACGAAGTGGACATCCACCTGTAGTTTTAAAGGAATTGCTGTTTAATCATGACTCCGCCTGCATAAAATAGCTCCTCCCACATTTGTTGGTTGAGTTAAATCGACGTATCAGGTATGGGGATTTGTTTCAATCCAACCAGCCCTGGCTGGTTAGCGAGGTGCCCAACCGTGAATATGGCAACCCCTACAGGCAAGCGAGAGTTGTTGAAAGGAGTAGGGAGTGTAAGTGTCGGTTAGTGACTTTTTTCTTTCTTTCTTGCATTTCTTCCTTTCTTTGTGTCGGTCTGTCTATCCTTTTTTCCCCTTCAAAAAGCTACCGTGGTCTTACTGTGAAGAATCTCATATACACACACACACAAAATATATTTATATATCACCATATATATATATCATTAGGACCGGTATTGCTTTAGTACTGAAAAATAGGTAACCATCTTCATCTCACTGGTACCCTTTCCTCTCTCTCTCTCTTTCTGTCTCTCTATCTTGCGCGCGCACATACACACAAACACACACACATACGCTCTCACGCGCATGCACACTGGTTCAAGTACGCACAAAAGGAAAACCACATAATCTCCAGTTACTACAACAAAGACCACCAGTACTGATATATGAAGAGTGTTTGGGAGAGGGAGTCTCCGTGGCGGAGCAGCTAGAGGCTCGCCTGGGATCTAAAGGTTGTGGATTCGTTCCCCTTTTTTTAGGCGGACTTTTTTCAAAAGTGACTTCGGCTCACAGGTCGACCCAGCCTTGAATAGGTACCAGGTGCAGTCCCGTGAAGTAGAGGCAGCCGGCGTGATGCTGACCACATTACCCACATTGTACCGATTGGTATATAAAAATATAGATCTACCCCATACGCCTAAAGGCGTGGAAAAGGGTCCTGTACTATTACTTATTTGGGAGAGGTGTCAATCAGTCGGATAGTTTACGTACTATGCAGCGGCAATAAATGTTAAAAACGTGAACAGAGACATGATTCGGCCACATCAGGTGATGTACTATAATTATATCAACCGTATTTGAGGAAAACACTCAAAGTAGGCGAGCAAGAGGTAGACAACCGTAGAAATACATAGATAACTAGAGGACAAACAGTCTGTAAGAGTGTGCAACCAGAGGGCGGAGATTTGTTGAAGATCTCTAGCAGCCAAACTTTACTACAGAAATTACACTTAATTGATAAATAGATTTATTCTTCCTTATGACCGAAACTGCATATTATAAAATGAAGAACATCTTGTGCAATATATCTTTCTCATTGAAAGTTAGAAAAAAAAATTCTGGTATGCTACATACATCCAGTTTTAACATATGGCTGGACAATCCTGGACAATCGGTAGGCAGGCCAAACAATTTCTTGAGGTCTCAGAGATGTGGTTTTATAGAAGAATGCTTAGAATACCTTGTACAGCCAAAACGAGCAACCAAGAGTTTTTTTTTTTAAGTCGGGAGCCCGAAGACAACTTATCACAGACATCAGAAAGAGACACTCGTCATTTTTCGGCCATGTTATGAGAATAGTAAAAATGGAGCATTTTGTGACCACTGGAAAGATCTGTGGAAAAAGGGATAGAGGAAGACAATGAGAGAAGATTCTTGACAGTCTTGTTGCATGGCATGGAGGTGTGTCTGCACACGAACTGATACATGCTGCAGGAGATCGCGGACAGTGGTGAGGCATGATCGCCCACGCCAATGGACAAGGCACCTGATGATGATGATGATGATATTCACACCGGAAGCCGCCATAGTGTAACGACTGGACAGTTTTTCGATAGCGCACAAATTATGGCTTATCCTCTGTTCCCCCCCCCCCCCCCGGTCCCCCCTCTTAGCTACCTCACTGAACTCGCTGCTAAACACACATAAGTAGCCCAGTATAACACACACCCGGTGTCAGCTAGCACGTGTTTTGTCTCCGCATGGTCGCAGTATTCGAAAAACCATTTAAATTACCACACACATTGTCATTGAATGAATTACCCCGCAGAAGATAAACTGGGATAGGTTTCCCCGTAATTCTCAAGGCGAGGAGCCAAGGCCAGTGTGTCCAGAACCCCAGGGGCTATTTGCCCAACTATGTCATATTACAACGCTTACCCCAGCCCAAGCTAACATCTGAAATAGATATGAGTAAATATCTAATATATGAACAGATGGGCTGACGCTGTGGCCAGCCTTGTATATTTGTTCACTTGTTGTCTCCCACTTGTCACCTTTCATTTAATGTTTGGATTCGACTATGTCAGACAGCTGGGCTCTACTTGTTAGGCTCTGCAGTCATTTTAATTAGTGCTTCTGTTTGTCTCCATACGCGCAGTTCAACCATGACATTCCAGTGTGGAAGTACTGTATCTACAATATGAGGTCGGAGTGACCTATATGATATATATGTCGGCTCTGTGCCTAAATCAATGCAAACGCTTTGTAATGTCGGGGTGCCGGTTTCGATCCCAGCTGCGGGCCATTCGCCTTGCGTTGGTTACGACAGTGGTATAAAGAAACCAACCATCCATAAAGCAATGGCAAACTACTGGACGTAAATTTGCCTAGAGAAACAACACGCCAGCCAGGGGCTGCTGGGGATGGTTAGGCATCGTCCCGTAAAGCTTAGCAACTAACCTATACTTTATATATATATATATATATATATATATATATATATATATATATATATATATATATATATATATATTTAAATTAGCCACCCGCCCTACAGCCCGCCCCCTTTCCTTTCAAAATTGCAGCTTGAAAGGTAATCACTCTATTACTAGCTGAGTCCCTCTTCGTATGCTGATTTTTCTTCTTCTTCTTCTGTTGTCTCACTGATATCAGGTTGCAGAGCCCAGTGTCGTGCTTTTCTGTTCTTGTCTTGGCACTTCTCGAATGGTTTAGATGATGGATTTGTTCAATTTTTTTTTCTCTGCAGGTTTCAGCAACATCATTTATCCATCCGTTTCTAGATCTTTCTCCCAGATTCACTGCTGTAAAATGTCTCATATGCAGTTTGGCCTGACTGCATTCTCACTAAATGGCTGAGACATTTCGTGTGGAAAGGTCGAGGGCAAGAGGTAGACAACCACAGATGTGAGGACAAAATAAAGAGATGGACAAACAACAGTCTGAGAGTGTGTATAACCAAGACAAGAGACAAAGAAAGTCAGAGATCCAGTGCTGCCAACTTTAACTGTGGAGACGGCACCTGATTTATTATAATTAAGTTAAAGCAAAAACCGACACAGGCAACGGGTTTAATTTTTTAAAAAAAAGTATAATCAATAGTTTAAATAAAAAATTACTTGAGTGTATTCCGCCTGAAAAAAAAAAAAAAAATAACAACAACAACTGTCCAATGCTTTTTTTCTGGAGAAGTCTGAAATTGCTGTGATAAAGAGGCTTGAGGTGTGAGTTCTGTGTTCGCGTTTCCTAACTGGATCTTCGCCTCAGAAGATTGGGTAGAAGCTTGGTCAGTGTGGTTGCTGTAAACTTTGAGTGTATCAGCTGCTGGAATAGCTTGACTGTTTTGTTCAGACACAAAAGACTGCCTAGCTGGTACCGTCTCTGAACACGATATGGCGTTACTGATGTTCTGTTTCAAACCTCTGAGATGGGTGTACGGCTTCAGTTTCTGCGAATCAGCATAGGTCTTTGGTAACTTGACATCGCATCCTGTATCGATCGTTTCTGAATTTCCTTTCAAGACAGCAATCTTCTTATCGGTCAGCTCATATTCGCTTAAAGTAAGTAAAGATCCCTTTTCACGCCTTAGGCGCATCAGGTATATTTTTACAGACCAATTGGCACTGGAGGGGTAATGTGGTCAGCATTCCCCGGTCGTCTTTACTTCCCAAGGACAGCCATCCGGGTATCCATTTTAGGCTGGGTGGGCTTGCGACGCCCCATACCGTGATAAAAATCTACGCAGCCAGCAGTGGGTTTCGATTGCGGTAAGTTGGATTACGATTCGGACTCGCGCAACGCCTAAGCCACGGACGCCGCATATTCGTTTAGAACTGAAGTGAAATGCTCAAACTTTAGTTTCAATTGACTGGTGTCAATTTTTCAATATGAGAATTATCCTAGAGAAGTGTAGAGAATACAAGATAGATCTTCATACTTGTTTTATAGACTACAGCAAGGCATTTGATTGTGTGCAGCACCATAAACAATGGCATATATTTAGAGGCTTGAGATTTCCAAATCATCTGGTGCACTTAACGGAATCTTTTTATCACAAACAACAAGAAGTGGTCAGACTAGCTGGTGAAACATCAGAATGGTTTGAAGTGCAGAAAGGAGTGAGATAGGGCTGCATTCTTTCACCATCCCTCTTCAACACATATCCTGAAAACGTTATGAGAAACGCAATTAGCGAGGAGGCATATGATAGCTTTGATCCACTTAAAAATGGAGGTTATCCTATCCCAGAACTCAGATATGCAGACGACACAGTTATCCTTTTCAACAGTGTACAAAGTTTAAAAAAAATTAATAAAAAAAAAGGGAAAATAAATTATGTCCTCAATAAATACAGCCCACCAACCACGTATCACAATCGAAAATTAGGAAATAGAAAATACGTGGGCTCTTTAGTAAATAACAGCGACTTGCATGATAGCAATGCAGAGACTAAATAGCGCGAAGAACCTATGGCAAAGCACTAGTAAATTGGTTAATGTAAAAATCCTGAGATCATGCATTTTTTCTGTGACAACTTACGGTTGTGAGTCTTGGACTCTCACTCGGTCACTGAAGAAACAGATTGGAGCTTTTGAATTGAAATGTAATAGAAAAATTCTTAGAATACCATAGATCAGGAAGAGGAAAAACTGCGACATCCTGAACGAGTTGAAATAAACGGCATCCTGTCCCAAAAGTTGAAGTATTTTAGCCACATGAAGCGTCATTGTGGCTTGGAAAAGACGGTGATGGAAGGTGCGGTTTGTGGAATGCAAGGCAGGGGTCGATCACATGACATTGAAGATGCGTTGGCATTGAAAGCATATGGGGCCAGAGAGCTCGTTATGAAAAGGGATACTGTTAGGCGTGCCGTGAAGAGAGCGACAACCTGTAAAGGACTTGCTGATTGACGAGTGCTAGACCACTTTTTTAGGATTTTTTTTTTTTTTTAGGTGCATCGGTTATATTATTCGTATACACATTCGGTCTTAACATTGAAGAAAAAAGTATCTCCATAGGCTGTATCTCACCCAAGGAACGATTCAGTTTTGAAGACTCATAAATATCTGTTTGCAAATCAAAGTCGGGTTGTGCTGTATCCACCTTTCTTAAATTTATTTCTGGGATAGTAGTTTCTCCATTAGGACACTCCAATACTCTTAAAAGTGAAGCAGACGTGCACTCCTCAGCTCCGAATTTCAGAGGATTTGGTAATAGTAGGATCTTCCTTTGAGTTGAATGAGCGTCAGAAGTGTTACTGTCATTTTATTCGTGATTGCTCAAAACTGAAGGAAGGCTGATCTACGCTGGTTTAAAGTCCAGAGCATCCGTGATCAGTTTGTGGGAATCATCACCGCCCTTAGGTTTGTTAGGAGTTCTCAACAATGGGATCTTTCTTGAATTTGATTTAGAGACATCAATTTTCTGATTCAGGTTTTGATGAATCATTCCTCTTTCGTTTCGGATTTGATGAATCCACTTTTTGCCTTTGTAGTTTAATTAAGAATGATCATTCTCTCATCTGCCTGTCCCGATATGCTGAAATTTCAAACAAGATGTTTGCACGTTGGTTTAGATGTGGTTCCGCTTCGTTGCCGTGAAAATTGGCCAGTACATCTTTGTGGCTTGTCGCGTTTACTTGGGATCAACTTCACTGTCTTGGAACCATGCACGTAGTCAGTTAATAGAGATGACAGAGTTTTTAATCTCCTTAATAAATAAAGGCGAAAAGGAACATACAGAAATGTCCAGTTCCGCAATGGCATGTGTGTCGTTTCCCGAATCATCAGGGCATCGATCCACAAATCCTTGAATCTTTACTTTCATCGATATAATTTCTCTTGCCTCAGCCATAATTAAACAACTTATCTGAAAAACATGGTTGGAATGTCTGCTATGTTTAATTAATTCTAGAGACACAGACAGTCAGACTGATAGATCCACTTTTTGCCTGTGTGGTTTAAGAATAACAATTATGGGACAGTAGTTTTTCCATTCAGACAATCTGATACTCTTAAAAGTGATGCAGACTTGCATTCCATAGCTCCGAAATTCAGACCCCGTTTAAATCCATAACCTACATTCTTTAAACAAACAATCCATTGTTGTTATTTTCCCTAACCGTATGGTAATATTCAAATATAACGCGATTTGAACACGTTAAGTAAAGTGAAAAGTAAAAGAAACATTTGCATGCCCACAGAACGACTTTCGGCCTTAAACAACGCCTGTCACCTGTCTGGAATATTTCACATTCAAATTAGTGTTCTTGTGCTAAATCATAGACATGTGCTATATTATTATAATTAATTATAATAAAAAATTATTATTATTATTACCAGCTTAACTATTCTCGTCCATCGTCTTAGTTGAACACCTCTAGATCTAAGTATTTACCCCCCCCCCCCCCCCCCAACCTCGCACGGCCAATATCAAAATTTTAAAACAATCAGACGCCTAATCGTTTTAGCTGATGTAACAACTTCTTTGATAGTATAATAAGCATAATATGTGTATGTGTATGTGTGTATCCGTGTGTGTGTGTGTGTGTGTGTGTGTGTGTGTGTGTGTGTGTGTAGGTAAAGTGCATGGTCTCTAATGTCAAACCTGCCCAAATGAATACCATTATTAGGAAATTTTCTTAGAAGCAAAGGCATCATGTTTAATATTACCAGAACGCTCCTGACCATTGATCTCTGATGTGTCAGTATAAATGTAAGGCTGTCTAGCTGTACCCAATGCTAGCCATTGCGTTAAAGGGCTTTTTGTTAAGTTGCCGGTTATGTTTGTTTGTCTTTGCTTCTATATCATCGTCATAATTATCATCGAGTGCCTTGTCAAGCTGGCTAAGGCGTTCATGTATCTCCGCAAATCTCGGTCTTGTTTGTGCTGGATCAACTCCACTGATGATATCCCGCCATGCCACTGTCTTAAGCCATCCACCATCGTTTCTCTTGCTCTGCCCCTGCATCTTCTACCACTGATCTTTCCAGTCGTCACAATTTTTTCAAGTGCATCTTTCATAATGACATAATCAAATAGCCTTGTCTCATTCTCATTGTTGTATATAATGTTCTACTTGCTTAGTCATTTCCAAGCGATCATTATTTGTTTACGGACAGTGCAAGGAATTCGCAACATTCTTCTCAAAAACTACATCTCAGTTGCCTCTAAACCCTGTCTCTATATATGTTTTTATTTTACTGAAATATGACTTTGTAATTTTAAGTTTTCCCCCACCTCCCCTCCCTTGTGTGTTTAGGGTCTCCCTTGGGGAGGGGGGGGGGGCAAGGGGGAGGGGGGGGGTGGAGTGATAGACTCACTGCTTTTCTACAATAACATGTCGTAAAAGGCGAATAATTCCGGTTAATTCCTTCAAAGTCTGAGTGTATCTGCCAGAGAGTGAAGAGGCGAGTAAACGACGCGTCAGCATCCTTCTCTCTCTCTCTTTCTCTCTCTCTCTCTCTCTCTCTCTCTCTCTCTCTATATATATATATATATATATATATATATATATATATATATATATATATATATATATATATATACCACTATCTGGTAGATGCACTCAGACTTTGAAGGAAGTAACCGGAATTATTAGCCTTTTACGACATGTTATTGTAGATATGCATATATGTGTGTATACATATACATCAATCTGTTTACTTCTGTTTTTAAATAGGTAATTGTCTATAAATATATCTGCACTATACATTGTAATAATTATTCACAAAGCAGCTTATCATTCACTGTGAGTGTCAGTATTTTATTGTCAAATGGTGTATACAAGCCTCTGTATACGTTATCTTTTAATACTTTTGCCTTATTACATATTTATATATCTGCCTATCCCTGCGTGTCAGTGTGTTATTATCGGTTCAACTGGTCTGCCTGTCAATGATTCTATCTGTGCGTCTTTTTAACGATCGTGTGTAAATTAGTCGAATAGGACCTAAGGGTAAGATCTGTTAGTCGAGATAAAGAGCTAACATAGCAATCCACAAACTGGACAGAAAGATGGACATGAAGCGACAGACAAAAAAGTAGACAGACAGTTGTGAAGGTAGGTGATAAGTAAGTCAGGGCTGTTTAGAAGCATGGGAGCCGGTTAAAAAAACAACAGACAAATAGGCTAATATATAAATATATATACCTTTCCAACCTCCAGACTGCTCTTAAAGGTTTACCATACCATTTTTAGATTAAAAAAAAAATAAACCCTCAATGAAGTTATAATTTGGGCAACTGTAACTTCTAGATGAGCAGGAGAAACTTGCAGGTGTATACTGTAGAGGGCCCATAGTTATATGAACGGAAGAGATGTTTCGGGGCTGGTAACAGTATTGCAGGTGGAAGCAGCTGTTTCGGAACTCCAGTTCAGAGATAATAACTATTATTGTATATTTTGTGTACTTAGACAACCATACACCGCCCTTACCACACAAACACCCCCCCCCCCCCCACTTTTTGTTTCAACGGTGAGATGTCACTTAACGGAGAAGAATATGTAAGTAATCTGGAACCAAATCACATTGACTGCTGTCACAATTAGGGTTCTGTGTCCAAAGACACCTCAGAAGTAAATACAACAAGAAAGGGCAACCTAGCTCATACGTTCTTTTGTGGTTTATAGATAGGCTGAGATATTTGCGAATTTCAACCTAACACGCCCAGTTTCGACAAAACCCTAATTAGTCTCACTTCTCAGCTTACATATTAAAGGGCAGTGTGTGCATGTTTGATATAATAAAAATTAGAATACTTGGGACTACAAAATAAATAAATAAAAAAATAATGGATTTCAAAGAATTTAATATAGATGATGTTTTTGTATTCTCTCTTATTTTAACTAAACAGGCTTTGTACTCATAAAAGGGACAACAGTTTAACCATAAAAGTGATAATTGTTTCATAAATGGAATTAAGCAATTAAATACGGTTAAAGCAGGCAACGTCCAGTAAAAGGCGATCTGAACGCTAGTTTGTCGACAACGCAGAAGGGACAATCAATTAATCCTCTTTGGTATGAATAAAACATCACGAGATGGCGCTTATGAATCGAATGACCAGCAACGACTCTAGTTACCGTCACTAAAATCAAACTGACCGTTGTTAGAATCGACTGGACATCGACCAACTGTTGTGGTTTACCGCTAGGCTAAGATATTGCGAGTGTCACCCTAATAACCCAATTCCAGCGCTCATTTATTTACAAAGGGGTAGTTGTTAAATGACGACTCCGCCTACACGATCTAGCCCCTCCCACATTTCTTACATTGACGAATAAAGTAGAAAGGGCTGTAATGTTCGCCAGTTGCCCCATAGCACAAAGCAAGAACTTTATCATTGCAAACACCTTACAAGAGTTATCCACGCGAGAATTGGGAGTGGTTGTTTTGACCAAGGAACTCGTTCTTTCTTTCTTTCTTTCTTTCTTTCTTTCTTTCTTTCTTTCTTTCTTTCTTTCTTTCTTTCTTTCTTTCTTTCTTTCTTTCTTTCTTTCTTTTTCTTTCTTTCTTTCTTTTTCTTTCTTTCTTTCTTTCTTTCTTTCTTTCTTTCTTTCTTTCTTTCTTTCTTTCTTTCTTTCTTTCTTTCTTTTTCTTTCTTTCTTTCTTTCTTTCTTTCTTTCTTTCTTTCTTTCTTTCTTTCTTTCTTTCTTTCTTTCTTTCTTTCTTTCTTTCTTTTCTTTCTTTCTTTCTTTCTTTCTTTCTTTCTTTCTTTCTTTCTTTCTTTCTTTCTTTCTTTCTTTCTTTCTTTCTTTCTTTCTTTCTTTCTTTCTTTCTTTCTTTCTTTCTTTCTTTCTTTCTTTCTTTCTTTCTTTCTTTCTTTCTTTCTTTCTTTTCTTTCTTTCTTTCTTTCTTTCTTTCTTTCTTTCTTTCTTTCTTTCTTTCTTTCTTTCTTTCTTTCTTTCTTTCTTTCTTTCTTTCTTTCTTTCTTTCTTTCTTTCTTTCTTTCTTTCTTTATATTTTGTTCTCTTTTTGGCGATCTGTGTTCTTTCTTGTTTATTTCGTTTCTTTTGTTTCCTTTGTTGAATTGTTTCACTTTTTTCTCCCATTTCTTTTTTTGTCTCACTTTCTGTTAGTATGATTTAATTACAAAGTGCTTTGCAGACTGTTGTTCTCTTCGTGAAGGAAAAAGTTTAAAAACAATAATGGATATTTATCGAGCTTTTTCTTTGTATTAATTTATTTATCTAATTATAGTTATTTTTTTATTTTTCCAAAACTGGAAATGCACTGACGATTGAAATCATCAGTGTAATCCTAAAGTTTGGTTGTCAAATTCTGTTGTGGTTTACAACTAGGCTGGGGTATTTGCGAGTTTAACCCTAATAACCCAAGTCAGCAAAACCGAAATTAGCATCAGATTACGGTATACATATTAAAGGGCAGTGGACTTATTCTTTGCTTCTTCAAATATGGACCCCTGGAACCCACCTCTGGAATTGAGCAGGTGATCTGTTTAATTAGGGCCTATTTCAATTTAGCCTTGAAACTCAGCGTTGGAAATAAGGCAATAGATCAGAGAAAGAATGGTGTATAACTGACTTGTCCATCTCATGTATTCTATTTGGTATACGACGGGGACATGTGATTTTACACGACTTAGAATTTTGTGGATGATTGGTCAGTGTCTAACAGGCGCCTTTACTTCCCAGTCTGTTTTATGGTATCAATTTTATTCTGTTGTGAACTGAGTGCCAAATAACATGGCCAGACGGTCAGTGGAAGCTATCCAATGAACTGTCGTAGGTAACCTCATGCAAGTGTGTGAAGAAACTCAAAAATTGATGACACTTCAGAGAAGAAAAATATCTGACCAGCCAGGCAGATAAACTTGCAGTTCTAACATGACCACAGTACTGACCTAAAGAAACAAGTGTTGGCTGGAGAGAAATACCGTCTGTTTATCAAAACACCTACGAAATTTTTGTGAAATTTTATTTAACCGCACACACACACACACACCCACCCACACACACACCCACACACACACCCATCCATCCCACCCCCCCCCACCCCCCCACACACACACACAAAAGAAACGTTTAAATATTATATTTCCGTGTGCCTGATGACTAATTTGTGTTGGAAAGAGTGGAAATTGCCGTCTCGTAAGTACAAACATCGACGCCATCTGTGGCTTTGTCGTTGTGAACGAGCTTACTAAAGCCGGAGTGCCAGGTTCGATACCAGCTGCGGACTGATTGGTCTTGGGTTGGTTTCGACAGTTGTGCCAAGAGGTGACGGCTAAGAAAGCATTGCAGACTGATGAACGTAAAGTTTGTCTAGAAAATCCACAACAACCACAACAGCGTAAACATCCCAGGGTCGTTTCTGCAGCGTCCTGTAAAGGATACACAACTACCAAAAATAATATGTGTGTGTTGTGTTTGTATGAATGCTTGTCTGTGTGCGGGCGCCGGGAGGTATGTGGGTTCATGTGTGTATGTGTATTTGGGGTGTGACAAGTATCATATACTCACCATATTTCAAGGTGTGGAAAATACATATTGTCAATTACCTCCATTTTACCCCAAACAAAAGGAATCTAACGCGCAATTTGTTACACTTTTCGGTTGTAAGCACCACTTCTGGTAGTGTTGTAAGCACACCCCATCAGGTTGTAAACACTCCCCTGTGTTGTGAGCACACACCTTGGTTGTAAGCACCACTTCTGTAAACACTCCCCTGTGTTGTGAGCACACACCTTGGTTGTAAGCACCACTTCTGTAAACACTCCCCTGTGTTGTGAGCACACACCTTGGTTGTAAGCACCACTTCTGTAAACACTCCCCTGTGTTGTGAGCACACACCTTGGTTGTAAGCACCACTTCTGTAAACACTCCCCTGTGTTGTGAGCACACACCTTGGTTGTAAGCACACCTCTGGGTTGTAAGCCCCCCCCCCCCCCCAATTCCCTCGGATTTTAAGCACCCCGGTGGATTGCAATCACACCTCCCTGAGTTGTAATCAGCCCCATCAGGCTGTGCGCGCACACCCAGATTGTTTTCAATCCACCGGACCCCCCCCCCCCCCCCCCCCCCCCGAAATTTTCTTAAGTAGTAATTTTGATAAAAATAAGATTGTGCCCCCCCCCCACCTCCCCCCAAAAGAGAGAAATAATCAATCCAACAAATCAAGTTGTATGTGTAAATGAAAAAAAATTAATCACAATCAGAGTTGCATAAAAAAGTTTAATAAATTCTTATAAAGTTTTGACTGTGTACATTAATGTTTTCTCAGAAGAGATTAGGCATGGGTGGCTAGATAAATGTAGCCGACCATGGATGTAAGTTCCTCTAAAGATGCAGTTCCTGACCTGGAGTTGATGCCTGGGTTTGACATCACCTCTTTAATTAGTGTTACTTTCAGACTTCATCACAGCCATTTTTTTTTAACCTTTTTTTAAACGTTTTACTTTGATTTTACTTTTTTTTTTTTTTTTTTTAATGCAATATTGAAAAATCTCAGTTTTAGTTGCTTTTACTTCACGAATGATGATACTTTTAGGCTTCGCTGGCATTCATTCACACACCTGGTTTGTTTGATCTGAAAAAAATGGAGAATCTGAAAATTAGCATTTAGGTAACTATGGAACTAGCACATTATTTTACCAAGTTACTCATAGAAGCAAATCTGAACTCAAAGGAAGATTGGCTTATAAACTGTATTTTGTCTGATAGGCTAATAAACTGTATTTTGTCTGATTGGCTAATAAACTGTATTTTGTCTGATTGGCTAATAAACTGTATCTTGTCTGATTGGCTAATAAACTGTATCTTGTCTGATTGGCTAATAAACTGTATCTTGTCTGATTGGCTAATAAACTGTATCTTGTCTGATTGGCTAATAAACTGTATTTTGTCTGATTGGCTAATAAACTGTATCTTGTCTCGGAAGATGAACAAGTTTGGTCATATCAACCACCATGGCGGATTAGAAAAAACATATTAGTAGAAGGCACGGTAACTGAAAGGAGGAGCAGGGGCCGACCGACACGAAGATGGGCACAGGATATAAGTGACTCCTTGAATATGAAAGTACACAAGGTGAGAGAACAGGCGAGAGACATAGTTTCCTTTAGGCAGAGAGCGGCGTTCTGCAAAGGACCTGCTTCATGATGATGATGTAAACACGAGAAAAAAAGTTTAATTTTTTTTTCTCTGTTGCAGAAACCCTCTCTC
Source organism: Candidula unifasciata (assembly GCA_905116865.2). NCBI lineage: Eukaryota > Metazoa > Mollusca > Gastropoda > Stylommatophora > Geomitridae > Candidula > Candidula unifasciata. The sequence goes on from CAJHNH020002823.1 coordinate 87,819, forward strand.
TCCCCCCCCCCCCCCCCCCGCCCCCCGAAAATCATACAAATGAAACCCCGATAAGAAGCAGGTAATGAGACTGCATTTCAGTTACACAAACTTTCAGTTAATATAAAAGATAACAATTAGGTATATAGGTTTGTGTCCATGCCTTGAATGTGGCAAACCATAGGGATTGTAGTAAAATTAGTGGACCCTTTTTCACTTCTTCAGGCGTATTGGGCATATAGGGCTAGGTCTTTATTTTGAAGGCCAACTGGCACTTGGAGGGTGATGTGGTCAACATTAAACCGGCTGCTTTTACTTCCCAGGAATGTCTTGGTACATATTTAGGGCGGGGTCCGACGTGGAACCAATGTCATTAAAAAAAAGTATAACGTTGAATGTTGAATTTGTAAATGACATCATAGCGCCTGGGACACTCCCATAAGCGCTATATCCGCTGTCAACAGCAACAAGTCATCTACAGAAATAATAACTAACAAATAAATATAAGTCATATTGATTATGCAGTCGGATTTGTTTTCTTTGTTTTGTCTTGTAAACACTGAACACTTGTTCAATTAAATCTGCCAAGGAAGTGGTAGTTAGGAAACAAAATGGCTCCCTGAGAAAACCAAATGATCACTTGGTGAACTATTTTGGGCTGCGGAGGACAAGGTGTTCGTAAACCTAAGGATTTAGGGCAGCGTGGGTATGTACAGGCTGCACAGGCGCGCGCGCGCGCGCACACACACACACACACACACACACATATATATATATATATATATATATATATATATATATATATATATTAATGCGCAAACACCACTCCCTCCCCCACCGTATAATCAAAATGTCAGTCACCTTGTTGGGGATTCTACAGCGGCGACATCATTCAGTGCTCACGCTGCAACAGGGCGTGGCATACTGCCGCGACTTGTCGCAGCAGCCCATCATGCCGATACTGCTCAAAAAGCCACGACTTTAAGGAATGCCCGCTAGCCAAAATCGATAGCGACTTCAAGAAGCCCAACATAAACCGGAAATGCAGCAACTGCTCAGGTGCTCACAGTGCGAGGTACCTGGGATGCCCATACCTTAAGAAGTGCAGGAGAGAAATGACAGCTGCCGTCCCCCAGAGATACATACTAGGCGCCCTGGCAGCAAGAGGCAAGACAGCCGAGAAACCTACCAAAAGACAAACTGATAATGCACGATCCGCCACCAAGCAAAACGAAATACCACAAATGATCGATGAGCTGAGAAGCCAAATTACAGCATTCCAGAAAGAAAGAACCGCCACATCCGCGGAAATAACGGAGACCCTGAAACTGATTTATCTACTGCTAGGGGAGATCAAGGACCTAAAGGCAGACAGGCTGGCACACGCTACCCAGCAAGCAATCAGACAGTCAGAAGACGCAGAAAACTTACAAAAGACAAGAGAGCTACTAACCAGTCTCAGAGCAATCTAGACAGAAGAGGAACTACGCCGCCAGTAAGAAAGAGAGAAGAGAAGGAAGGAGCTGGAAAGACCTAAAAACTGTTCGGGAAGCCGCACGCCGCGAAGTTGCCCAGCTAGAGAAAGCCACCGCCGAAGCCGTAACAGCAGCACAAGCAGTCAAGATAGAAATAGAACTACTGGAGAAGGAAAGAAATGCTACTAAGAAACCAAGTAACAGGGCTGACAAAGGCGTCTCCACTGACAAAGCAACAATAAAGCATCAGGTACAAATGACTGAACCAGAATACAATGAAACCAACCAAGAAGACTCAGAAGAGAACCCAGTCATCACAGACACAGAACAGTCAGATGGAGAAATCTTATCCGATGACGAAGATACGCAAGCAGAGCAGGAGAATCCAACTGCTAGCAGTGCACCGCCCAATGAACCCGCCCCGTTTTACTTAGATAAAGAACAATCCCTAGCCGACCAGGAAGCCTACTACATACTAGAGAGCTACTTAGCATGGAGCACACCACAGCAAACCACTCCTGCCCAGAGAAACAACAGAGGAAGACAATCTCGACGCTACTAACGTAACAGCAGCCAAAAAACCCGATCTTTCAGGAAAAGCCAGCCCGCTAAACGAAGGACGTCAGGACACCACCAGAACCTGACAGCAGAAGCCAGACCTACAGAAAACTCGACCCTTCCCGTTCCAGGCCGTCCCAGGTACATATGACTGTCCTTTTCAGGATTGCCATTTCCAATTCCAAAATTGCAAGCCGCCAGCCAAGCCTATGCCGCTGACATGATGAAGCAAATAAAACGAAACTCAGGCGAAAATCATCGCCACAAAGAAACATACTAAAACTCAGACAGCAAATAACCCGTCCTTGAAAAAGCAGGCCTTCAGGTGGGTAAAAAAGGACAAAGCTTGTCATTTTTGTTTTCTTTACAACCAACCAATCAACCAACCAACCAACCAACCAACCAACCAACCAACCAACCAACCAACCAACCAACCAACCAACCAACCAACCAACCTTTGGAGATTCAGATTCATATTTCCAAGAAAAGAGCCCAGCACCACAGTCACTCGACTTATATAGTTTATATACAAATGTTTCGTCCTTTTCAGGACGACATTTTTTATCATTTGAAGCCCCACCCTGATTTTGCCAGGGCCGCAATATAGGCAGGCCATACATATGGCCAATTGTCTGAACGCGGTTTCTGGGACCTCTCCACGGCGATCCTCATCCATATGGTGGCACTTTGTGTCATCGGGTGTTTGTCGCTTGTGTGATGTCCTAGTGGGGTAGAAAGTCAAGTCAAGTCACTCGACTAATCACAGCTCATTATATATTACTATTGTCCGTGGGGGGTGGGGGGGGGGGGGAGTGGGGAGGGTGGTTTTGAAAGGACAGAACTGGGGAAATGTAAGTAATGCGCACATTTAAAGTAACAAACAAAACAGAGTGCCTAATGTGCTTATAATATTCTCTTTTCACTGTCGTTTTTCATATGACTAATTATTAGGTTAATTATTTGTATGTTACTTTTTATTTAATTTCGTATTATCGTATTATTTATTGTAATATTACTTGTTATGATGTATTCATGGTCAGTTCCTGCTTATGAAGTATTCATGGTCGGTTTCTAGTTTATGATCAGTTTCCTTTGCATTTCCCGTGAGCTTTGCTTTCTAACAATTCGTTTTCTAAAGGCCTACTTAAGTTTGTGTTAAATATTAGATTTTTCCTCTTCTTCGATCCTCCTGTAAGAAAACTTATTTCAGGAGACCATTAGCCTCAACGAAAGCTATAGTGCAGTTCATATCTTCTTGTGTGCCATACAAATTTGTCTTCATTGTGGCTAGAACAGGCCAGATTGTGTCTCTGTTGGCAGCCTACAGTTGACAGTGTTGAAACATGTGTTCAGCATTTTCTAGTGCCAAGCTACAGGGACAAGTCTCGGTGTTTCTGACACGGAAAAGTTTACACATTTGCTGGCTAAGTCTGATGTGCCATGTCGTCAAGGTAACATTATGTTCGTCTCTAGAGAGGCCATCAAGCGAGTCTTGAGGAGAAAACTTGATGTCTGTATCCAGTCACCTTTCTTAGATGCTAGATTGTATTACTGTGTTAGTCACTTGGTTGGTTGAGTAACTATTTAACTGTACCATATCACTGCCGCCTCTAGCAAATCTGTCCGCTATCTCATTGCTTTCTAGGCCAAGGTGACTTGGAATCCATTGCAGTACAGATTGTTCTACTGAGGAACCAAAGTGAATGTGCTGCTGCGTCAGGTCTACAAACTGCGTGTCTTTTGGGTTAACAACTGCTTGTAAAACTGACAGGCATCAGTCAAAAATATCACTCTGTTATATTTGCTGTGCTGGTCCATTTAGGACCATCATAAGTGCATGCGCCTCTGTTATTTGGAGGAAAAAAAAAACCTTTTGGTATAGTTGGCTCAGTTTTTAAACCATTTGGGTATTCTATGTATATACCTTCTCCTCCGTCTCTTATGGCTCTCTTAACCAAACCATTTGTATAAAATCTAAATCTAATTCGAGTGTGGATAAAATCTGTTGATCTCTCCTTCAGCAATGTACTTCATGTCAATGCTGCTCGGAGATGATTCTGAGTTTCTTGGAAAATGTGAGGGAGGGGAGGTTGTACGGTTTCGGTGGGACATTTAGTTCTTTGAAAGGGAATCTGAGGTTAGCAAGCTTGTCGTTTGTGTTCTTAATTAAACCAGTTCTCTTCAGTCTAGCTTTCTACAGGTTCTGCAGTCAGCTGTGTGTAGGTCGCTCTTCTAAGTGGTGGTGTTTTGAGACCAGGATGGGGAGCTTAGTGGCTCTCTTCTCTTTCATATTATTGGTTGACAAAAACTGTACTATAGACAAAAAGTTTTGTGATTGTTTAATTAAGGCGCGGAACTGATTGAGATTTAAATACGAATGCAAGAGGCAAAACGACCTTTTCATAGCACGGCAATTTGTGGAGGTCAAAAGTAATTAAAATAATAAATAATAAGGCAATTACAAAAGACTACAAATATTCATAAATTGGGTGTCTGCGCAAAATAGAGTGGAATTAAATGATATGATAGAATCACTAATGTATAGCTTTTTTAAAAATAAATCTCTGCACCGGAACCCACAGGGGCGTAGAAATACAGGAACATAAAACAAAATGGAGAAGGGAGGTAGAGATGAAATTAAAAGATGTTGAGGACATGGGGAGAGCTGCATGCGAAAATGAAGGATAGAACGACTTGGCTTGAACCGGTTGAGGGCCTTTGCGCCGTGGAGACTCTAAAGGGCGGAAAAAGAAAGCTGACAGAAAAGCTGTTGGAAGCTTTCATGCGTTTTTTCTTAGAAACACGTAAATATGTTTATAAGAATATCACGTTGTTGATTAAC
>CAJHNH020002824.1:0-12500 GCA_905116865.2 Candidula unifasciata
AGGAGGCGACTAATTAGGGGTGTTTCTTTCAAAGTCAGTGTGCCTCTGCATGAAAGCCCAGGAACCAACAGTCGTCAAACTGATAAGTCCTATCTGTAAAAGGGATGCGCATGCAAAACTTAACTCATGGATCGAGACCAGTTAACAGCCGGTGATGAAGAGTAGAAAAAGAAGCAGAAGCAGCAGCAGCAGCCGTAGAACCAGAAGAAGAAGAAGAAGAAGAAAGAAGAAGAAGAAGAAGAAGAAGAAGAAGAAGAAGAAGAAGAAGAAGAAGAAGAAGAAGAAGAAGAAGGAGAAGGAGAAGAAGAAGAAGAAGAAGAAGAAGAAGAAGAAGAAGAAGAAGAAGAAGAAGAAGCAGCAGCAGCAGCAGCAGCAGCAGCAGCAGCAGCAGCAGAAGAAGAAGAAGAAGAAGAAGAAGAAGAACAAGAACAAGAAGAAGAAGAAGAAGAAGAAGAAGAAGAAGAAGAACAAGAACAAGAACAAGAAGAAGATGATGATGATGATGAAGAAGAAGAATAAGAAGAAGAAGAGGAGGAGGAATAAGAATAAGAAGAAGAAGAATAAGAAGAAGAAGAAGAAGAAGAAGAAGAAGAAGAAGAAGAAGAAGAAGAAGAAGAAGAAGAAGAAGAAGAAGAAGAAGAAGAAGAAGAAGAAGAAGAAGAAGAAAAAGAAAAAGAAAAAGAAGAAGAAGAAGAAGAAGAAGAAGAAGAAGAAGAAGAAGAAGAAGAAGATGATGATGATGATGAAGAAGAATAAGAATAAGAAGAAGAAGAGGAGGAGGAATAAGAAGAAGAAGAAGAAGAAGAAGAAGAAGAAGAAGAAGAAGAAGAAGAAGAAGAAGAAGAAGAAGAAGAAGAAGAAGAGGAAGAAAAAGAAGAAGAAGAAGAAGAAAAAGAAGAAGAAGAAGAAGAAGAAGAAGAAGAAGAAGAAGAAGAAGAAGAAGAAGAAGAAGAAGAAGAAGAAGAAGAAGAAGAAGAAGAAGAAGAGAAGAAGATAGAAGTAAAAGAAGACCACCACCGCAATCTTACTTTGTACGGAGCTTCTGTAGGGGGGGGGACAAGATGGATATAAACGTATGCATTCTAAAGAAACATAAATTCTAAAGGAAAATAAATACAGGGAGTTTAAAATATCTTACATATACGAGTTCCAATCGAATTTTTTTTCTCTGTATTCCCTTTCCGATAACTGCAGTTAGACGGTCTGACACTATGTGGTTCACAAAAAAAAAAAAAAACACCACTAACTGGATGCCAAACCAAAGGATCAAATCCCAGACACCCCGTTCAATTGTATAAAGCAGTTATAGTGGAGCAAGCTAAGGCTATGGTGTCTACGTGGCGAAGTGGTGAAGCCGTTTGCCTTGCTCTCAGGACGTCATGGTCTCGTTTCACGGCTGAATCGTTCGGTTCACGAGAGCAAATTAGACGGTGACCTCGTGGAATCGTCCCCGGAGCTACAGTGTTCGTGCTTTGTGCGACGCTAACAGTAGAGGGCTGGCTTTGCTGTGGAGAGAAACCCTCTCGACTTTAACCTTCGCACTACGGCTACAGGAGATAAGTCAGATGATCTGTATGGGCAGAAGCAGCGACGTCGACACAAAAGGACTTACGCCCAATGTGCCCTCTCCTCATCCACTACCCCCACCTCCCAACCACTTACTAGAAGATTTGTAAGGTGGGAGGGGGGTTAATCCTCTTTTGACACCTTCACCCCACACAAGTTATCTTTGTGTCTTCGCCCCTGGATGGGGTTGAGGTGTTGTCATGTTAAGTAAAAGTTGAAGTTGTGTTGCTAATGGATGTCTAGAGCAACTTTGTCATACCTTGCAGTTTTTTATCTTGCCTTGTCTCATGTTTTGTATGCTCTCTTCTTGCCTTCCACTTTCTTTGTTTGCACTGCCTTCTCGTATTTGCTGTCTTATCTGTCCCGTTTGTTTTGTCATTGCTTTCTTTTCTTTTCGTATGTTTTTTGCTCGTCTCTTTTCTCTTCTTCCGTCATCGCATTTTCTCTTATCTTGTCTTTGAGTCCAGGACCGTGCCGTGCTAAGATACATAGAAGCGACCGCATCAGGAGGCATTCTAGGGGCGGCATAAGCAGGAAAATCAAAATACATTTTACACATTTAAAATGTGATATTTCGAAGACTTGGATCATGCCGAGAAAATATATTGTATGGACACCAGTCCCCTTCAGAATATAAATATATATATATGTCAGAACATTTCAGTGTGCAGGTATTAGAAAGCAACCAGCGACAAACTGAAGGTATAAATGCTGAATTATCAAAATGCATGTTTGTCTCTGCATACCATGGTTATTCTTACGCAGTAGAACAATATCCCCTGCAGGATTAAGATGTTCCAATTGTGCGTTCTTCACCCAGGTAATATCTTGAACAAAATTGTTAGTTAATCACACAGTCGATAGTTATGAAAATAAAAGGCGAGATAAAATACGTCCCTGTTTCACTCCAGTTTCAACTGCAAATGAGTCACTTAAACCATCACCCGTTCGCACTGCACACTCTGAGCATACATTTTTAAAACAATGTTTTATTATTTTCACTGGTATACCACAACATTTCATGATTATAAAGGCATGCTTTGCGCAAAGTAACAAAATAAGAGGTTGCTGTTTGTAAACAAATGTACTAAAATAAGTAATAAAGTAATTATTTGATCTAAGCAGCTTCTCCCGGTCAAAAAGAAGGTTGTTTCTCTTTCAGGATTGTATCTACTGTTATTTTAATTTTTCTAAGATTAATTTTTTTTTAAACATCTAGGACACACCCCGGAAATGGAGAGGGAGAAGCAATAACCAAATTCATAATCTGTTTCAATCACCACTGATCACTGGCATCATGAGAGCTAATAGACTGAAATGGTTGGGGCATACTGAAAGAATGTCAGGGGACAGAGAAGTAAAAACTGTATACACAAGGGAGATAAATGGTCGTAGGCCACGAGGCAGACCAAGAAGACGATTGAGAGATAATATCCGGACAGACCTGCAAACACTTGGTGTCACCAACTGGAAAGAGAGGGCCAACCAGAGAGATGAATGGAGGCGGGTGATTGCAGCAATGAACCTCAAAGGGCTGGGGATGATGAAAAAAGAGGAAGACCCGGGACGCTACTGATGATAATTAGTAAGAGTGTTTACTACTTACAGTGTTTAAAAATACGCTGCTAACAACTGTAAATAATCAAAAGGTTATATATGCACACACGCAGAGGCGTGTCATTTTTAGGGTGGGGGGGGGGTGGGAGTGGGTGAGAGACAGACGGAGAGACAGATCCCTTCTCCTCTAAGAAGTTTGGAAGTGGAGGTTCAATCGCCTCTCTTACCCATGTTAAGATATTTTCTTCTTAGATATTTTTTATTTTTTCATAATATTTTTAATAAATTATATTACTTGCCACTCGGCACATAATGTTGATAAGAATAATAAATATTATTCCGCACGTAAACAAGACGACGTAACCAAAGCGCCCTTTCTCAAGGCTCTACCGCCCCTACACAGCTGCACGGTTCCTGTGCCTCTCTTCCTTTCTTGTTTTCTTTGTGTCGGCGCGCTGTAGACACATGTTGTCTATTGTTGATAGATACATTTCTCTTGTTGTTTACCTGTCTTCTTTGTTACCAGTTTTTGGGGTGTCCAGTGTCAATCTGGGTGTGTGTGCAACAAGCCTACCTTGAGTGGTAACGTCTGTTGTTTGTCTTGTTGATTTTTTTTCCTGCATGATGGATTGTGTGCTTGCTGTCATTTACACGCCAGCTCGCTTCTTTGATTCTGGCGGTCAGGAGTTCCTGAACTTAGGGGCTTAGTCTTTGCAACTTCCTCACTTCCCCAAAATATGTCAACGGAGTTGGGATGGGAAGGGGGGGGGGGGGCACCAGAGATGGGCTCGGGGGTATTTGTTAGTAGGCAAAGAAACTCAGCCATTTTCCCACCACAGACAAAAACACACACACACACACACGCACACACACACACACATATTCGCACCAAATACACAACCTTGTACATACGTTTTTCCCGTGTTTGTTAATACCTCTCATATTTTCTCGTTTCAAGTGTTTGTTAACACATTTAAATTTTTTCTTTAACTATATTATTATTTTTTGACACTCTTCATACAAGCACTAATACTGTTGTTATTATTAGGACATTAAATTAAACTTTGCCTACTTATGTCCCTACTTCACTCCCACACCAGACAATGTGAACCCCTTATTGGGACATTTAATTAAACTTTGCCTACCTATGTCCCTACTTCACTCCCACACCAGACAATGTGAACCCCTTATTGTTTTTTTCTTGGTCGGGGCCTGTGATTTAGGCATTTTTTTTTTTATTGATTCACGTGAGTGTCAGATACTTTTGTGTATGTCAACACACATACTGTATACACACGCTGCAGTGGTATGACACGGAGTGTCCGCACACGCTAACTCGGTGCTTACCAGAAAACAGTCAAATCAGTTTTTGTTAGTTTTCTTAGTGACTAAGTAAATATGCTTTAAAAAAAATCCAAGATGGATTTATCAGGCAAGAATGAATTGAAACACTAATCTCTTCACGAATATCTGCCCTAACCTTTATCTTTGTGCCAGGTTATGCGGGCGTGCAAAGGAACGAGCGTGCAGAGCATCTTACTGACACTGCAGTTGTTATGTCTGGCCCAGTACTGGACAGAAGTGATGTTATCAATGCCATGCGCTGCACTTACGGTACAAAGGAGCACGCCAAAGGACATGACTCCATATCCCTGTCTAGACTGATGGACATGGGGGTACAGCCTGGAGCTGCAAGAAATGAATATTTCACTAAGGAGACCAGACGTTTTATTAACCAACACAGAACAGGCGTCATCAGTCGTTTTACACTTGTGGAGCTTTTGAGAAGCACCTATGGATCTGTCCGGAGTGCTGTGAGGATAATCCTTTCTAATAAATAATAACTAGTTGAATTGGTTGTGAATAAGCTATAGGTACATTCCTTACGTTTCTGCTTCTTATAGCTTTTCCAGTAGTCCAAGCAGGTCTTCAGTTCATGGTACTACAAACAGGCTGTCTTAGACATTGGGAGCTGCCATGATATAGCAGCTAGACGCTCGTCTGTGGACCGGAAGGTCGTGAGTTTAGGTCCTAGCAAACCCTGACTTTTTTAAAAATGGCCCTGGCTCCTAAATCGACCCAGCCTTGAATAGCAACCGGATACAGCACTGGGAAGTAAAGGAGGCCGGGTGTTGTTGATCACATCACCGACCGAGTACGCGTTTGGTCTATATAATATGGGTCTTGTCATATTGCTTAGAGAAACCATCACAGCGAAAGCAAATACTGGGTTTGGTTCTGCAGCGACCCTTAAAGCAGCGGTTCTCTAACTGAGTGTTGCGGAACACGGGGGTGCCGAAAGCGTGTTCCAGAGATGCCCCGGCATTAATCAATAATTTGTCAAAATCTGCGTGAGATCAGCGAAGACAGCAGTTTAAATCAGAAATACTGTGAGAAAACCCAAGAAAAGTTCTGGATGCAGGTGTCTTCATGGGACAATGCTATTGTCAAGGCTGCAGTGCATTCTCAACGTACGCTTACAAAGAAAACAAATGCTGAAGCACACTTTTTAAGTCAAGTGATCTGAGGGTTAAATTAACGAAATTTCCCATATACATAAGGGAAACAATCAAACATTTATCCAAACAGTTTCATTCATCGGTTAAAAACAACTGAACATTAAATGTGGACTACTCTCTCTCCCCCCCCCCCCCCCCCCCTTTTCTTTTCCCGAGTATTCTAACCGCTTTAAACATTTCTTTTGCCCGACTAGGATGTCGCGGCGTGAAAAAGTTTCAGAACCGCTGCTGTTAAGGATACGCAACAAACTTTTAACTATCTCTATATGTCCAGTACGCATTAAGGCGTGGAAAAGGCTTTTTCAATTTACTTTGTCTTAGGCACTATAAAAAGTGTTTTCACACGAACTTTCCATTTTTCGACCTGATAGAATTCGTGTTCATGAGGTTTTACTATAAAAAGAAAGATATAGAGAAACAAAATCTATGCCGGTAACGTTTTAGTCCGCCAAAAAAGAGAGTGACTTCCCTTCCCATTCAGGGCCTCTGCTATGTTGGTGGAGTGTCATGTATTCCTTACGTTCAAAGCTTTAACTATTCTACATTTTCTTTTGTTGTCACCGCTGCGTGATTATTTTTAGGTTCTGCTACTTGTGCGACGGTTCGGGAGTATGGAAACTGCGATGTTTGTCTATTCGAGGGTTTCCTGTCAATGGCTTCTTTTTTCTAGGAGGGGGTGTGAAAAAGGGGAAGTGGTGAAAACGGAGGGGGGGGGGTGAAAAGAGGGGGGGGGGGTAACGTCCTGACAAGCCTGGAGTTAGTTGCAGTTCTGTGTGGCTGAAGATGGAAACGGCATATGAGGCTAGGCTTATAACAATACCTTTATAGACAACACGCTTGGTGGTATGATCAACACAAACCAGGCCGGCTTTGCTTTCAGGGAAATAACCTTGCACCTATTTTAACCTGGTTAGACTAGACAGCCAATGTCAATTTTAAAAGAAGAAAAGATCTATTTCGGTGGTGATTCCAGCATCTTCGGGACTGCAGGCTACCGTCTAGCCACTCCGCTTCCGCAGCTCACAAAAAGAAATGCTAGTAACCAAAAACGTCAACAACGAAACCTTGCTTGAGACATCAAAAAGTTTCAGAATAAAAACACAGCTTTACTTCATCTTCAAAACTGAGAAATCATCAAGGACAACAAGGTAAAATCCCATTGGCTTCAAAAGTCATTAGCTTCTATCTCTAAGCACATTTTTCTATTGAAACTGATAAACCTTTCAGGTGAGATACATGTATCTTCTGGTCTCACGTCATCACAAATACACACAGGTGAGAGGAGGTAAGTCGAGTGCCTGGATTTACCTGATGGTGTTCCAGAGGCATCACTTCTGAAAGCTAGAACGTCTTGGGCTCAAGTATCTTGAGATGATATAACCGTTAATGAGAAACTTGCAGCTCCATTGGATGGGAATACCATTATAAGCATGGCCAAAAAAGTGTCAGCTCAGATCATAAACGCGCGGGAACCTGGATGCTCAACCCCCTTGAGTACCTCCCCGAAATTTGGTGGGCTGAGCACTCTCAGAAATGCCTAAAAAGGCTGAGCCGCCCACCCCCGATAATGTTTAGAGGGGCCTACGACACCCCCCCCCCCCCCCTCGTCCCCAAAATATTATTTAAAAAAATTTGATGTAGGCTAAGTGCTACCCACCTCTAAACAGTTTATATATTATTATTTTTTTTTTTTTTTGGTTCTAGATATTTGTTTTGTACATGTAATTTCTTGAGGCCTCAGATATGTGGTTTTACAGAAGAATGCTTAGAATACCTTGGACAGCTAACAAGAGCAACCAAGTGGTTTTGAAAGAGGCGGGAGACCGAAGACAACTTATCCCAGACATCAGAAGGAGACAGTCATCATTTTTCGGCCATGTTATGAGAAGAGGGAAAATAGAACATGTTGTGACCACTGGAAAGATCTGTGGCAGGAGGGATAGAGGAAGACAACGTGAGAAGATTCTTGACAGTCTTGTTGCAAGGCATGAAGGTGTGTCAACACACGAACTGATACATGCTGCAGGAGATCGTAGATTATGGAGAGGCATGATCGCCCACTCCAGTCGGCAAGGTACCTGATGATGATGGCATGTCGTAATATTTTATATTATGTATATATATATATACATCTGGGATCAGCCTTGTTGGTATGCCCTCCAGATTTAGATTTTTGAAATCTCACGATAGTGTGGTAAATCTTTAGGTAGCAGCTGTGAGGGGATAAACTGATTAATCCATTGGGACCTGCGATGATTGATTGGCAATTTTGGGTCTTTGCAGACGATTGTGTTATATTGCGCTACGAGGAGGAATTGGACTCAGCCCATGACAGTGGCGAGTGTGATTAGCTAGACCCGCCCGCATCTTCCACAATTATACGAGTAGGATTTCAAGACTAATGTTGTCAACATTTGTGTTTAGTCTGTTTCTTCTCAGATGCTCAGCTTTCAGCCTTTTTGCAGTCATGTCTCTCTTAATCCTCACACCACTCAACACAACACTGGCCAGGGCATTTTGTTCCCATGAATCCACTTCAGTACATATGGTCTACTAGTTTACTATATGAATGTTGAATGTTGCTTAATGTTGAATACAGAATCGACATCACAGCACTCGGGACACCCCAATAGCGCTCAGTCCCCATCCTCAGTATCAAGCGAAGAGTTTCCATTTCTATGGCAGCAATAACTGTCTGATTGTATATCCGTCTCGCCTTTCCTCTATGTGTTGAGCGCCGGCCAGTTCCCCCTGTAACTCCTCGCAGTGCCATTCTCTCAAGACTAATTTGATCTATCTGTGCCTCCGCACTTTTCAGTCGCTCCCAGTGAGCCCTCACAACATCCTGCTTGCCATATATCAGTTCACCACCAAGCGGTACAAAACTGCCCAGTCTGTCTGCCTGCTCATTTCCCAATACACCGGCATAACCTGCCGAAAATATCCAAAGGATGCTAACTACCCGGGACCTCTAAAGTGATGCCTGAATCCTTAACGGAGCATGCCTGTCTCCACCTTTCTTAAAATACTATGTGAATCAGTTACAATCACGACATGTGTGTACATCTGATTCTCAAGCCTGCGAAAGACAGCAGCGACTGCCTCCACCACCATTCTCAAACTAGACGTTGTGATAGCGTATGCCAGACTTTGCTACACCAAGCGAAGTCCATTCACTTTTGCTATGAACCCCAATGCACTTCGTTTGCCCCTCAACACAGAGCAGTCTGTATAGATAATCACATCCCCTGGGCGGGATTGTCATGAATCATGTGGTGAACTTCTGATTCCGCAGCACCAGCTGGCCAGTCCCTGCACTCGCGACTCAAAGTTATAAGAACCTACACAAGTCTGAAATTTGACATTTTGACCCACTCCTCTCGCTTAAATTTATCGAGTCTGCACACATCTCCGAATGTATCTTCAGCTTGCCATCCAAAACCTTCCTCTTTTTAGTCTGTGACCCTTAGCTCTACCGAAGGCTTCATGCAGGAGGTGCTTCTTGTCTGAGATATGACTTTGCTTGCAGAACTTTGAGCCTATCAGCAATAGCAGGCAGCGCAAGTAAAAATCTCATACATATTACGGGGGTATCTCTTGTACATACCAAAATTACCCGCATGGCTTCATTCTGTATGCGTTCAGGTTTCATCGGCTGACTCTTTGATATGGTAAGTATTCCAAGTCCATAATCTATCACCGACAGGATCACATGCTGGAAAATTGTGAACAGCATTCTTTGTTCCGTGTCCATTGCTGCCATAAACTTGAGAGCGTGGAGTCATTTTTAACATTTCACCGCAACTGCCTCTACATGATCCCAGAAAGACAGGTTTCTAACAAAAGTGATAATTTTATCGTAAATTTACCATATGAAGAAACTACTAGACTCGTACTCCCTGTGGAAGGTAAAGTTTGAATGTTTCTACCTGTTCAAATCGCACGTGCACGTAATAAAACGTGCGTTACCGCAGACTAGGAGGGAATAATTGCCAGTGGTGTATCGTCTGAGATCATAAGGGATTACAAGTACTATCACTATCGAGTTGTTCCATTTACGGATCTTCCTCTGGGTGGTGAGCTACTTTATGTGATGAAGCTGATGTGGTGAAGGTTTGCTGGTGCAACGGAACAGAGAATCCTTGCACTGAAAGCATAATTCAGTGGGTGGCGAGCAGCGGGTCTTGAATACTTCAAAACTGAGAGGGAAAATAAAGGAGAGTTTTTAATCAAGTTGCAACAGGCGACTCTTTGTTAGCTAGTGAGGAAGGAGACGGAGCACCTGTGAGAATGTCCCAAGTGGAGGGATATCAGCTCTTGATTCCTTCAGTTATTCATACAGGGCTGGCAGTCAATTCTCTCCTCCCCCCCCCCCCCCCGAGCTCTTTAATTCCGTGCAAAAATTCAATTTTAGGAATGGAATCCAGTCCGGGACATGCAGCCTCTTTCATTATCATTCCTCATGGGGTTTCTTTGGAACGCTCTCGTTTTCGTCAGTCCATTTGTTTCTAATTTCAGTGCCTGTTTGTGATTCTCTGTCCCGATCTCCATAATGGGTGCCAAGTTAATCAGGACCTTCTTTGTCTTATTTTGTATATATATATATTATATATATATATATATATATATATATATATATATATATATATATATATATATATATATATATATATCCAGAAATCATGATTTCTGATCCTTTGGCTCGGTACTATGGATATCACAACCCTTTGGCTCGGTACTATGGAAATCGCAACCTTCTGCCTTGAATCCATGATAGGTATCGTAAATCTGGGAGAGAAGTTTCTGTCTAACCCCCCCCCCCCCCCCCCCCCTCAAGGACGTAAATCCGGACCACAAGGAGTTCGTCACCTGGTCGTCGCGAAGTTAGGTTTAGCCAACTACGCTAGCGAGCCGGGCTCTTGGTCTTATAACTATAGTCTTTTTTTTTTTTTAATTCATCACATTTCATGCTCAACAATTCCCTGAAGCAATTGACGCTGGCTTTGAGAAAATCTCGAAACAGTATATATTAAGAATGTGTTAAGTTGGATAGTACATGGTCTAAGGAACAAAGGCAGACTAACAAACACGTGGAGAAACGCACTAGTGAAGTTAAAAAAAACTACAAGGACATGGGGTGAGCTGCATACGAAAGTAAAAAACGACTTGTGGTAACTTGTTGAAGGGTTGGTGACTTGTTGAAGGGTTGGTGACTTGTATAAGGGTTGGTGGCCTGTTTAAGGGTTGTTGACTTTTTTAAGGGTTGGTGACTTTTTTAAGGGTTGGTGACTTGTTTAAGGGTTGGTGGCCTGTTTAAGGGTTGTTGACTTATTTAAGGGTTGTTGACTTTTTTAAGGGTTGTTGACTTATTTAAGGGTTGTTGACTTGTTTAAGGGTTGGTGACTTGTTTAAGGGTTAGTGGCCTGTTTAAGGGTTGTTGACTTATTTAAGGGTTGGTGACTTGTTTAAGGGTTGGTGGCCTGTTTAAAGGTTGTTGACTTGTTTAAGGGTTAGTGACTTATTTAAGGGTTGGTGACTTGTTTAAGGGTTGGTGACTTGTTTAAGGGTTGGTGACTTGTTTAAGGGTTGGTGACTTGTTTAAGGGTTGGTGACTTGTTTAAGGGTTGGTGACTTATTTAAGGGTTGGTGACTTGTTTAAGGGTTGGTGGCCTGTTTAAAGGTTGTTGACTTGTTTAAGGGTTGGTGACTTATTTAAGGGTTGGTGACTTGTTTAAGGGTTGGTGACTTGTTTAAGGGTTGGTGGCCTGTTTAAGGGTTGTTGACTTATTTAAGGGTTGGTGACTTGTTTAAGGGTTGGTGACTTATTTGAGGGTTGGTGACTTGTTTAAGGGTTGGTGACTTGTTTAAGGGTTGGTGACTTGTTTAAGGGTTGGTGACTTGTTTAAGGGTTTATGAGTTGTTGTTTGTGGTTAGGGCGTTGGCAACGCGCTTCGTAACTCAGAAGTGCCAAGTTCGATCCCAGCTGCGGGTGATTTGGCAGCAGACGGTCTTGCGTTGGTTTTGACAGTGGTATCGAGAGCTCTCCGTTCAGAAAACAAAAGTAAACTATTTCTTCTGTACGACCTCTTTTACCGTTTTAGGTGGCGACCATAGAGAGTCGTATTTCTGTAGTTTCTCTTATTTCATCTTCCCATCTTGTTCCTGGTCGACAAGGGTAAACTACTAAACTTAAAATTACCTAGGGATATTACAAAAGCCCGCCCAAGCCCCCCCCCCCCCCCCCCCCCCCCACCCCCCCCCCCGCACACACAAAAGTGTTAGGGTTAGTTCTGCAACGTTCTGTAAACAACACATAACTAACGTCATATTGAAGAGAATCTTAACCATTTGTTTTCAAACTGCATTATACTTTCTTCGGGATACACCCAATCCTTCCATTGCAAAAGGAAACGAACTATGCGTTGGGTAGGTAGGTAGGTAAGTTGTACCCCACCAAGACATCACACAAACGATAAACACCCGGTGACACAAAGTGCCACCATGCGGATGAGGTTCACCCGTGAAAAGGTCCCGGAAACTCCGTTCAGCTGTTAGGCCATATTTCAGGCCTGGCTATATTTAGGGCCCCCAACAAAAGTTAGTGTGAGGCTTCACAATAAATAAAAATTGTATGCCACATGGGGTCGACGACGCTTATAGTGACAAAGCTTTGGTAGGCGAGTACACTAATTATTTAGCATGCTTTTATTTAAAACATTATATTCGCATTTTGTCTATTATTTACTAAATAAACGTAACCTGTTTTATAGATAAAATACAATTACTTCTTGAACTATGTGTGTTTGTGAAAGGCTAATTATGACAGACCCGTATTACTAATCTGTAAAAATAAAAGTA
>CAJHNH020002824.1:17500-170000 GCA_905116865.2 Candidula unifasciata
ATCATAATCAGGTGCCTTGCCGTCTTGCGTGGGCCATCATGCCTCTCCACAATCGGCGATCTCCTGCAGTAAAAATCAGTTCGTGACACACCATGCCATGCATCAAGACTGTCAAGAATCTTCTCTCATTGTCTTCCTCTATCCGTCCTTCCACAGATTTGTTCAGTGGTCACAACATGTTCCATTTTCCCTCTTCTTATAACATTGCCGAAAACAATTTTAAAAAATAAACTACTGGCACTCAGGGCAAAGTTTCTATTACATCAGCGCTGACCAAACTAAATGATACCTTCAAAAGGGTGCTGGGTGCTGAGTACCACAAGAAATGAAAGCCTCTATATACACTAAAGTTAATGTCAGGAGTGCAGATACAAAGAAAACACTGGGGGTAACTCAATGTGTGTAGGGGTACCCCCTTTCTCAAATTGACGGCAAGGATGTTTTGACATGACTAAGCATTGTTTAAGTGGGAATAATTCAAATTTTATAATATTATTAGCTAAAGTGAAGTAGAGGACCCTTTTCTCGCCCTCATGCGTAATGGGTATATAGGGTTAGACCTATATTTTATAGAACAAACCGAGCTAGACGCTCGTAACGGATCGGAAGGTTCGCTCCCTGGCGGAGCCGAACGTTTTTTTTTCCAAAATCACCTTGAGTCCCAGGTCGACCCAGCCTTGAGTGGGTACCGGGTGCAGTCCCGGGAAGTAGAGGCGGCTGGCGTTATGCTGACCACATCACCCATCTTGTGCCGATTAGTCTATAAAAATATAGGTCTAGCCCTATATGCCCTATACGCGTAAAGACGTTGAAAAGGGTCCTTTACTTTAGAGCTAGAAGTAGTGGTGCGGAATGCCTGCGTGTGTTAACTGTGATTTTTCGAAAAGAACTAGTCGGTGGTAAAGAAACCATTTCGTTTATGGTAATTTCTTGCAACTTGAAAATGTTGTGAGACGGTCCGCTTCCGTGGATGTCCAGTGGATAAGCGTGTCTGAGAAGTCACAGTCAACTATGATGCCATAACATCATGACGACAATTCAAAGAAAAGATCAGGGAGTCTGGGCATTGGAACAGTATTATGGAGCCCCTGGGCAAACCCGTGCTTTGATGATCATCAGGGAAATCACACACAAGAATGAAATGTAAATGGCAATTATTGTAAATATAGATATTTGTTTCTATTGTCACTTCAACAATATTGGTGGGGAAGATATAAAAAATTAGGGTTTTCGAGCGTTAAGAGAACCCTGCAGGCAGTTACAGGGAGACCTACCTAGCTGCCATAAGTTAGAATAAATGTACTTCGTGTACTCATTTTTTTTAATGGACCTAAGCGGGTGATGTGGGCCACGACGGTCGCCTTTACTTCCGAGGACTTTAACTATTTTGGACTGTGTCGACCGAAGAGCCGAGGTCGTTAACAAAAACCGATTTGATGATGAAGCTTCAGTTGGAGATTATGATTCATCTGGACTGGTTTTGCTCCAGAACATTAGCTTTTCGTGTACATCCATTTTACATATGAAGCTTGTCTTGTTGTTGTTGTTGTTATCGATCCAGTGGCGCATGAGCTTTCGCCCTTTGGCCCAATGCCATGTAGTGGAACTGACATGTTTTCACAAGCTATTCTTTTCCTCCGTACAAGGTGTTCCACCTGTCTGGTCTCGGAGGGAGTAGCATTCTTCTAGTCTCGTTGAGTTATGGGAACTCAAAAAGATGGTGTTCAACAGTTTCGTAGGGGTAGTTACATAGCTGGCACTCTGGAGGTGTGGCTGTATTACGTTTAGATATCCACTGAGTGAAGTATGTCGTGTTTTAAGTCTGAAGATGGTGGCCTGGTCTTTTTTTTTTTTTTAGATGGTTAATGCTGTCATTAGGATCAGGGCCAGCCATATGTCTATAAACCTCTTTCCCAGCTTATCTTGTGCAGACTGTTGTTTTATCGCCTCTCAGGAAGATGCACTCTGACTTCGAAGGAAATACATTTAATTAGTCAACTTCTACGACACGCTTGTTGGTGTGTAGCAGTAGGTCTACTCTCCCTGTTAACCCCCATAGGGCCCCGGAATCCACACGTGCATATGCACTCGAACGTTAACCTATTTATCAAATTGTTCACTGTGAACGTAAAACTTAGCGCAGGTGAAGACACACGTAGCGATATCTAGCTGATACAGATAAAATTTTTAGATTGGGCAATTTACCGATTTCTGTCCTCGGGGCGGGGATGTTGATGGTAAACATTTAACCAGAGATATAATCACTGGTGATTGCTTGTTGATGGCCTGACCACACACAGCGGCTCAATCTCTGTTGACTTGTGAATGTTATCGTGTCTCCCCGTGTGCGTTCCGGGGCCCTATTAAAGGGAAACAAGAACAGACCCACTGCCTACCCAAAAGCATGTCGTAAGAGTCGACGAATTGGAAGCTTTATTCGAAGACGGATGAGAGGCAAGGTGCCAGCAGTCTGCGTACAAATGAGTCAGATCTGTTAAACGGATGCACACGCAACACTCAGGTTCTGGAACAGGAAGAAGAAGAGGTTATCGTGTCATTGTAGAGTCCGTTGCGCCTTATAAACAGATCATGGACTGCAGCCTATTTCTTGAATACAAGCGCCTGTCGTTACTGTTTTGTCTTGGAAAATTATAATTTTAATTCATTCCCCCCCACCTCTTTCACACTTTCGAAGTTACTACCTTGATAACAACAGC
Organism: Candidula unifasciata; assembly: GCA_905116865.2. Lineage (NCBI taxonomy): Eukaryota > Metazoa > Mollusca > Gastropoda > Stylommatophora > Geomitridae > Candidula > Candidula unifasciata. The sequence continues at coordinate 20,218 of CAJHNH020002824.1, forward strand.
AACAAGAACAACCTAATTACAGCTTCCGTCCCCATGTTGGGATAAATTTTGTTATTTTGATGCCCCACCCCGGATGTAGTCGGGAGCCCTAATATAACCTAACGGTTGAACTGGGTTTCTGGGACTTGTACCTGTGGGATTCTCATCGGATTGGTGGCACTTTGCTCATTGTGCGGACCAGGTGAGGTTGAACGTCACTCCCATGACTGTACAGTTTTTGAAATTAAATAATTCCGAACCGAAATTAAATTTGTGTATTGCGTCATGTTTCAAGCATCATGTTACCATTAATTTAGAATATCACTGCTATATATCGATGTTTTAGCTAACCGATGTCAGCTATAATGGTATTAACAATTGTAGAGAGACTATTTGTTGTTGAGCATCTTTCCTTAACGATGGCAGGTATTCGAATGTAGTTGTTTAACAAATAATTATGACATTTCCGAATACTCAAATGAGTCATCCTGACAGTATTACCAATTTAACCAGTAGAATCGACTGTCAACAGAGCTGTAATGTAAACAACATTGTTTAAAATAAAACACGCTATAGCAGACGTGGTTTCTGAGACGAATACCGTGGACGGCCAGAGTAACTAACAACGATTGCTTTAAAGAGGCTAATGAAAGTAGATCTCTATATACAACAATAAGAAAGAGACAAATACTGTTCTTTGGCCACATAATGAGATGAGAGACATTGGAGAACATCTGACAACTGGAAAGATCAGTGGGAAAAGGGGTAGAGGCAGACCAAGAGAGATGATGCTGGATGGGCTGAACCGATGGCATGGGAGGATGTCATCAAGAAAGGTATTCCAGGAAAACCAGGGATCGTGATTTGTGGAGACGCATGAGCGCCTACGCCAGTTGGCAGAGCAGTATAAAAAGTCGAAGAAGAAGAAGAAGAAGAAGAAGAAGAAGAAGAAGAAGAAGAAGAAGAAGAAGAAGAAGAAGAAGAAGAACAAACGAACGAACAAACGAACAAACTTTATTTAACAAGGGTTACAAATTGGGCACGCAGGCCCGTCTGACATTCGGCCCTTCTAAGTACTCATTTTTCAGAGTGCCAATATCTGTTATCAATAATGCATGTTATGGATTTAATAAAGAAATATAAATTATAATATAATGCATACGCACATCATGTTTACACAATCGTACACACTCACACACACACACATATATATATACTCCTATGTTCTCATACATGCGAACTCATATACAGACATAAATGCTACATACACAGATGCATCTACATACATATAAGAAGAAGAAGAAGAAGAAGAAGAAGAAGAAGAAGAAGAAGAAGAAGAAGAAGAAGAAGAAGAAGAAGAAGAAGAAGAAGAAGAAGAAGAAGAAGAAGAAGAAGAAGAAGAAGAAGAAGAAGAAGAAGAAGAAGAAGAAAAAGAAGAAGACGAAGAGGACGAAAAAGAAGAAGAAGAACAAGAACAAGAAGAAGAAGAAGAAGAAGAAGAAGAAGAAGAAGAAGAAGAAGAAGAAGAAGAAGAAGAAGAAGAAGAAGAAGAAGAAGAAGAAGAAGAAGAAGAAGAAGAAGAAGAAGAAGAAGAAGAAGAAGAAGAAGAAGAAGAAGAAGAAGAAGAAGAAGAAGAAGAAGAAGAAGAAGAAGAAGAAGAAGAAGAAGAAGAAAAAGAAGAAGACGAAGAGGACGAAAAAGAAGAAGAAGAAGAAGAAGAAGAAGAAGAAGAAGAGGAAGAAGAAGAAGAAGAAGAAGAAGAAGAAGAAGAAGAAGAAGAAGAAGAAGAAGAAGAAGAAGAAGAAGAAGAAGAAGAAGAAGAAGAAGAAGAAGAAGAAGAAGAAGAAGAAGAAGAAGAAAAGAAGAAAAAGAAGAAGAAGAAGAAGAAGAAGAAGAAGAAGAAGAAGAAGAAGAAGAAGAAGAAGAAGAAGAAGAAGAAGAAGAAGAAGAAGAAGAAGAAGAAGAAGAAGAAGAAGAAGAAGAAAAGAAGAAGAAGAAGAAGAAGAAGAAAAAGAAGAAGAAGAAGAAGAAGAAGAAGAAGAAGAAGAAGAAGAAGAAGAAGAAGAAGAAGAAGAAGAAGAAGAAGAAGAACCCGGTCACAACAAATAGAAAAAACAACGAAAGAAATTAACACAAGGAACAAGACGAGAAACAAGTAAAATACGAAGAAAAGAATACGAGAAATAAAGGAACCTCAAAGACGTAGAAATTCCGGAAGTATCAACAGAAGATAGACATCTAAAGAAAAGATTATAACGCGAAAAGGCAAGAAATAAATAACCTACAAAGGAAGCGACGGAGACCGAGAAACAGTCATCTCAACCGAAATTAGAAAACCAGCCAAGAAGAAGAAGAAGAAGAAGAAGAAGAAGAAGAAGAAGAAGAAGAAGAAGAAGAAGAAAAAGAAGAAGAACAAGAATAGCTCCGAATCAGTTAACTACCTGTTCTGCTGTGCACTGAAAACAACAGCATTATAACACACATACACAGACACACCCAGATAACACTGCTCCCAAGAGGCAAAAACATGGCAGATTGTAAACAGCCGCTCAAATGAATGGCATTTCAGCGTACCGTCTGCTGAAGTGATGAAGTTACAATAATTTTACGAGTTGAAACAATTCCTGAAACGAAAGCGATTGATTTGAAAACGGACGTACATGAATTTACATGACGTCAGAGTGTAACAAATACATAAGGAGTTTCTTTATTTATTTATCATCATCATCATCAGGTGCCTTGCCGACTGGCTTGGGGGATCATGCCTTTCCATAATCTGCGATTTCCTGCAGCATGTATCAGTTCGTGTGCCGACACACCTCCATGCCAAGCAACAAGACTGTCAAGCATCTTCTCTCGTTGTCTTCCTCTATCCCTCCTTCCACAGATCTTTCCAGCGGTCACAACATGTTCTATTTTCCCTCTTCTCATAATATGGCCGACAAATAATGACTGTCTCCTTCTATGTCTGTGATAAGTTGTCTTCGGGCTCCCGCCTCTTTCAAAACCTCTTGGCTGCTCTTTTTGGCTATCCAAGGTATTCTAAGCATTCTTCTGTAAAACCACATCTCTGAGGCCTCTATAAATTGTTTGGACTGCTTACCGATTATCCAGGATTCACAGCCATATGTTAAAGCTGGATTTATGTAGCAAGCAAGAATTCTTTTTCTAACTCTCAATGACAAGGATATATTCACAAGATGTTTTTCATTTTATAAAATGCAGTTTTTGCCTGTTCTATTCTGTTTCTTCTCTTAGTTATGCATCTTGCATCTGATGTTATCCATGTGCCCAGATACTTAAATTTCTGTACTTGTCCTAAAATAACACCACCGACTTTTATTACACATTTGGGAATATTTCGTTTTTTTGATACCACCATTACTTCTGTCTTCCCATTATTCAAACTGAGGCCCATTCTTCCACTTTCTAACACTACAATGTGTATCATTTCCTATAGTTCTTTCTGACTTGTTGCTCAGAAGACTGTGTCATCAGCATAACATAAATTGTTTATATTGTGTCCACCAACCACAATTCCGGGCATATCAATTAAATCTTATATTCATAGACTTAGGATACGTGCAGGCAAAGGCACCGGGGAGGGGGGTGTGAGTAGTCTAGTAGTTTGCCATTGCTTTCTGGACGGTCAGCTTTCTTGATCCTGCTGTCGAAAGGTGCATGGCCTGCAGCTGGAATCGAACCCGGCATCCTGCATTACGAAGTTTTCGCATCGAATTAGCCACAGAGCCGACTTACTAATATACATATATATATATATATATATATATATATATATATATATATATATATATATATATATATATATATATATATATATATATATATACATGCATATACATACAGCCACTTTACTTCCCATCAGGACTTAAAACATGGCACCAGTTTTAGTAGCAAAGCGTGATCAATTCGCACGTATAAACATTAGCAAGTAACACATCCACTGGAGAGGATATCACGTGATATTTTCCTCCTCGGCGCTTTGCTGTTGAGAGCATGCGTGCATCGCTAGCATCATCAATCTAGTAAATGGTACAGTTTCTTCATGCGAAGACGCTAATTTGCCAAAGCGGTCTAGGTACTGTTCAATGTTCTCAGTCTTCGGGTTGAAGACTGGCATAGGGAAGTTCATCGCTTGAGCTGAGATACAATGCGTTGATGCACCATCAATCTCTGGCGTTGGAGATCTGGGTCTATTCCCTTCTTTCTGTGCATGAAGCTCTAATTCCCTTAATCTCACTTCCTGTTCCAATTGCATCCTTTCCGCCTCTCTCTTTTCCGACTCAAGTCGGAGTCCCTCAGATTCCTTAATCCTCTCCGATTTAATCCTGAGTCGTTTGGTTTCCTGAATCCTCTCAGATTCCATCCGTAGTCTTTCAGCCTCACAGGCTTCCATCCTCATCTCACGTTCCGTGGTTTTGATCCACTCGGTCATCTCGTTTCCCTCCAATCCTATCTGAACAGCCATGTCCTTCAATTCCTGTTTTGACATTTTTGACTGCGACATGCTGTCTTGTCAAACAAACAGTCCACAAATATATAATAAATGTCACCAACAATTTAAATTAAATAAAAGATTGATTAAATTGCTACCACCAAGTAAGGTTGTGCCTAACCCAATGTCTTATGCAATATATAAGAAATAGTAACAGTTACAAACTTCCTTCAGTTTCCCAAAACTTCTTACAAGATGTACTGGAAACAAAACACCACAAACTGGATCACAAATTACTCATAAGCGTACACTCTAAGAACTGATCCAGAATGGTCACAACTGTGTTAACAGCAAAAAAACAAACACTGAACAACCTCATGGCCAAGATTACCAGCAACTTTAAAGATTGCACAGAGTATACAAACAATCCCACGAAGAGACCACAGATTTTTATGCGGTGAATGTTCTGTCACATACCGCTCGTGTCGCGTGCCTGTTTTAAGGATTTCTTCTTAAGAACCAACAGCACTCTAAAATAGAATAATGTTCAGGTGTCGGCTCGTATTGGTCTAAAGGGTATCCCGTGGCCAATATACACCCAACCTATTTCAGAAGTAGGGCAACTCAAGTTATGGCACTACAGAATACATAATAGTCCTAGGCGCAACTTGGCTGGACGTCCCCACTACTATAAGAAGATTGCCCCAAGGCTATGATATTGTAATATCACAGCCATGTTAACACAGATTAAGATTAATGGTTACATATACATAAACTCTAGACAGTTTGAACAGTGAATGGTGGACACTCAAGTCAATAATGAAAACTTCCAAAGAAATGTAATAAATGCAACACGTATATATATCATTAAGACTCAAGCAAGGATGTTTAGGGGCAACTGGAATCAGGAAATCGAATCTAAAGTGATGCTGCTGAATCAGCCAGAGACCCTTCGAGACTGTCTATTATCATCATCGTAACTTAGAGTGGACCTGTAAATAGAGCATAAGGCATTACACCACAGAGTTCTACTTATCCAAGATTGGTAGGCGTCAGAGCACTCGTTTGTTCATGGTGATCTGAACAGGCTGATTCGGTTGGACTGCTCCTTTTGCCGGTTGCCTTGATAAACACAGACACAGAGTTCATACACTGGAACAGAGTTCATACACTGGAACAGGGTTCTCTTTGACTGATGATAAATGGGTGGCCTGCAAAAACTGTCTCGTAGCCACTGGAGCCCAAGCAAGCTCCTGGAGAGAGTTCTCTTATGACCTGACCAATGGGTGGCCTGTAAGCTGATGCCTACACACTGGCTTCCACTTTCTGTCTGCCATGGTGGAGTTGTGGTAGTAGGTAACTTAGTGGATGGTGGTTTGGTTAGACTGTTGATTGACTGCCTGGCCTCCAAGGAGATAGCATCCTGTATCGGGAAGGAACTCAGAATTAGCAGTCATCTCTGGGGTCACATACCTAGCTCATTTTATTAACATCCACATTAGTAATCACTCAGAGGACAGCTCTCAGGATAATGAGACAGTTAAAGTCTTCATGATCTCTGTCCATCAGTCAGTACAAGAGACAGAAGACAAGTTCCACAGTGGAGATAGATAGACTCTATTATACATAGAACATCATCTCTCCACATTCACATCTGCACTATAGACAAACAAACCATCTCTCTCTCTCTCTCTCTCTCTCTCTCTCTCTCTCTCTCTCTCTCTCTCTCTCTCTCTCTCTCTCTCTCACATGTATATTATATTCTCCACCGACTGCCATGAGTCGAGCCCGTGTTGTTAGTGTCTGCTATAAATAAACTCTGACGTCACAGAGTGTCGTTCGCTGTACGTTGACACAGTTAAAAATGCCGGCTTCATCTCTTTATAAATCCCTACTAGTTAGTTAGAGAACGAGTCGCTTGCTAGATTAAATATTTACATTAATATTGAGTTAGATAGGGCACAAACAATGAGCATGAGAAGGGAAAGGTTTGGTTTAAGGGGCCGTGAGTACTTGGACACTAAGAACGGTCTCATTCTGTGCTGAATCTTTCCTCCCTTTAGCAGCAGTATAACTTTATAGAGACATATATACTCGTAAACTATAATCAACTTACCCAAGGTCAGGATTCCTCCAAAGATTAAACTGGTACTTTGTTTAAGACAAATTTTAATCACAAAGGCGAAAACGTTCTGATCACCTTGCAAGTCTGGCAGAGAATGAAGCGGGACGACTTAGAGTCGCTCCCTAATAGGAAGCTCTCAAATCAATGCGCCGAGGAGTGAAAAGGCTTCTCGGAATATGAATTTTAATTCAGAAAATATCTATCCCACAGCTGTAAGTTTAAAAATGTAGACAAAACACCTAGAGCATATAGAAATATCGGTTACTCCAGATCAAGGTATAAATAATTATGATAGACTATATGCCCAACAGAAGGGTCTATATTTAAAATGTGACCTGCCCGCTAGGAGCGTTAACGTCACGAATAGTCGAATGTGTAGGGGTGGGATTGATCACTTCACGACACATACATACATACATACATACATACATACAAAAATACATACATACATACATACATACATACATACATACATACATACATACATACATACATACATACATACATACATACATACATACATACATACATACATACATACATACATACATACATACATACATACATACATACATACATGCATGCATGCATGCATACATACATACATACATACATACATACATACATACATACATACATACATACATACATACATACATACATACATACATACATACATACATACATACATACATACATACATACATACATACATACATACATACATACATACATACATACATACATACATACATACATACATACATACATACATACATACATACATACATACATACATACATACATACATACATACATACATACATACATACATACATACATACATACATACATACATACATACATACATACATACATACATACATTCAAAATGCGACTGGCTCCATTAGTATCGGAACTCTTCGCTGGCTGCTGAAGATGGGGACGGAGCGCTTATTGGAATGCCCCGAGTGCTGTGAGGTCGGTTATTGAATCAAATCAAATCACACAGACAGACAGACAGACAGACAGACAGACAGACAGACAGACAGACAGACAGACAGACAGACAGACAGACAGACAGACAGACAGACAGACAGACAGACAGACAGACAGACAGACAGACAGACGTATAGTATAAACTGGATCTGGTTGACTAAGTGGTTGATTGGTTGATTGGTTGGGAGACAGACAAATAAAGAGAAATTCATTTTTTGGCGGAATTTCACAACCAAAACCCATTTGTTGCAAATAAGTAATCACAGGCATACGCCATATAGTTTCCCATGTTGCAATGGAGAAATGAAATATGTAATCTTTGAAATGGCCGAATTACCTGTGACCCCAGACGCTAAGATCAAGTAATCGTTGCCTTGTCTCTAAAGCCGACAGTAACATTCTTGCGGTGTCAAGGGGAGACGACTCACCAGGTGCACTCTTTGTTATCTGAACGATTGTTCATGAAAGGAGAATTAAGTCTATCAATTCTGACACGAAAAAAAAAAAAAAAAAAGCGAAAGATCTTAATACGATGTTGAGAGCAAAACATAAATCTGACACATTATATCTTGTCGGTTACGCTAAACTGCATCTGTAGGTGTCGTAAACGAAGAGAGTCAGACTTCTCGTGCCAACCATACAACTTGTTTCTTTTCAGGTATGTGGGATTCCCCCTCCCCTCCCCCCAAACTCTCAATAATTTTGTAAAGGGGCTAAAGGGCCCCCTTTAATCATGTACAGGAATTATCTTTAAAACTATTTCTTTGAGATTTCATTTTATTTCAAGTCATTGTGTATGTGAGTGTGTTTGAGTGTTATGTGTGTGTGTGTTTGTATGTGACAGTGTGTGTGAGTGTGTGTGTATGAGTGTGTGTGAGTGTTTGTGTGAATGGTCGTGTGTGGGTGTGTGTATGTGTGTGTGTGAGTGTGCGCCTGTCTGTGTGTATGTCACAGTGTGTGTGAGTGTGTGTGTATGAGTGTGTATGTATGTGAGTGTGTGTGTTTATGAGTGTGTGTGAGTGTTTGTGTGAATGGCCGTGTGTGCGCGTGTGTGAGTGTGCGCCTGTGTGTGTGCATGCCACAGTGTGTGTGTGTGTATGAGTGTGAGTGTGTGTATGTGTGTGTGTGTGTTTATGAGTGTGTGTGAGTGTTTGTGTGAATGGCCGTGTGTGCGCGTGTGTGGGTGTGCGCCTGTGTTTGTGTGTATACTATGCGTTTATTTACTATGTAGCAGATTACAGTTTTGGACGCTCCTCTGCGAATCCGAAAGCCGTGGGTTCAGCTCCTGGCGGAGCCGGACTTTGCCCCCCCCCCCCCACCCCACCCCCTCTTTCCCACACAACTCTAGTCCCCAAGTCGACCCAGCCTCAAATAGACACCAGAAAAGTCCTGGAAAGTAAAGGCGACCCGTGGGGTATTGAGCACATCACCCATCGAATTCCGATTGGTCTATGAAAACAGAGGTCTAGCCCTGGTCCCCCGCATTAGAGCCCCGAGTTCTAACACTTCGACCAGCCGCTCCTCAGCAGGTTAGTTGTTGCGTATCCTTTACAGGGCGTTGCAGAACCAGGTGGTTTTTCTAGGCAAATTTACGTCCAGTAGTTTGCCATTGCCCCCTGGACGGTCGGCTTCTTTGATACCACTGTCGAAACCTACGCCAGGTGCATGGTCTACAACTCGGATCGAACCCGGCATCTCGGCATTACGAAGCGTTCGCAATCGACTTAGCCACAAAGCCGACCGCTCCTCAGTATTGATGTATAATTTTTGAAATATCTGACGTGGTACTAACAATACAGTCTTGGTAATAATATGACGCTCTGCTGTCGGTTTGCAGTTTGTGGGTTTGAGTTCCCATCTCATCGTGTGGGTTTCGGGATCCCATCTTTGGTTTTTTTTTAAAAAACGAATGAAGTAGAACAGATCAATCTCCTAAAATTTCATTTAAACCTCCCCCCCCCCCCCCCCCTCCCCCCCCCCTCCCCCCCCCCCCCGACTGTATGTGCGCGTGTGTATATGGATCTAAATGTGTATATATAAGTAATAAGTAAAGTAAAGATCCCTTTTCACGCCTATCGGCGCGTCGGGCATATGGGCAGAGCGTCCCATATTTTTATAGACCATCAGCACTCTGTGGGTAATGTGGTCAGCATTACGCATGTGTATATATATATATATATATCAACCTGCTTGTCTGTATGTCTGCCCCACCACTCACACATACTGGTATTTAGGTAAATACCCGACGCACAGGTAACGTCGGTATTCAAGTACACGTTGTAATGTCTACAAAGATACAACACGCAACATAAATACAACCATAAAAAATACAGAATTACCGGATAAACTTGAACGTGAGCTAGCACGTGCCTGGTCTACAAATCTACCTTAGCTAATCACCTGTGGAAGGCTTCGGTGGAGTGGCGCGGCCTTTCCAAGCGGCAGTTTATCTAATCACCTGCGTAAAACGGTTGGGATTCCGTCCTTGCGAAAGCAGATGCTTGGCTTCGTCAGGCGTTGTAGACGTAGTTTATAAGTGTATTGGGGCTGGCCTGTTTTTACCTTGCCAAACTATGTCTAAGGGGAAAAAACAGGGAGGCTTTGTTATCTAACTATAATACAGCTTGGAGTAACATTATCTTTTCAGAGCCTCAAATGGTTAGATATAAATAATTAGAGGAGACACATACGCAGAGAGAGAGAGAGAGAGAGAGAGAGAGAGAGAGAGAGAGAGAGAGAGAGAGAGAGAGAGAGAGAGAACGAACAAACGAACAAACTTTATTTTTAAAGGGTTAAGAATTGGGCACGCAGGCCCGTCTAACATTCTGCCCTTCGAGGTCTCCCTCCATTCTTACATCATTTCATTAACACATCAAGTAATATTAAAAGTTAGCAATAGCATCAAAATAATCAATACAAGCACTGGAATATGCACTTTTCTAACTACAGTAAAACGTATTAGTTGTAACAAATCTAAGGGAAATGAGTGCTATTTTTCACATATGTTTTATCTTCTATGGGGGCATATAATCGGTGCTCAGATAATATTCGAACAGTTTCCGATTGTATTTAGATGGACTAGTAGTACTTTTGATTTGCTGTGGTAGATAGTTCCACAATTGAGCTGCGGAATATGACAGACTTGTTTTATAAAGGTCTATCCTAGGTTTAGGGATGTGTAATATGTTTAGACGCTTACTATGCCGTTCATTATATTTGAACAACGGCCATAAGTAATTTGGAGCCTTTTGAGATAATATTTTGTAAGTATATTTTGCCTTATTGAAAAGTAGACGTTCACGAAGCGGTAGTAGTCTAAGACCATTATATGTTTCGGAGCTCACTGTTCCATGATTGTTACTAATTAAGCGAATGGCGCGCTTTTGCAGTGATGTGAGTCGCTTGATAACAGAGCTTGAACATCCATCCCATATTGTAGAGCAATAGTCTACATGTGTCTGGATGTGAGAAATATAGAATATCTTTCTTGTGTGTTCATCAAGAGAGAAAGATGGAGAGGGGTGGAAGGGGGGTGGGGAGAGCGAGGGGGGAGGGGAGAGAGAGAGAGCGAGAGAGAGAGAGAGAGAGAGAGAGAGAGAGAGAGAGAGAGAGAGAGAGAGAGAGAGAGAAAGAAAAAGAAGAAACGCAGTTTATATTCAAATGGTTAACAATTGGGCAGAATCATGGATGAGGTCTCTCACTGATACCAGGTTGTAGCCCAGTGTCGTGGTTGTGTCGTCTCACTGATGCCAGGTTGTAGTCCAGAATATTGTGTATAGACATAACTACCAACGGCTACGGCACATGCAGCTTCAGAAGAAATTCCTACATTTCTAAACAATAATACTATTAGCCAAAGGAGGGGTGGGGGGTGGGGAGGGGGTGGGGGGAGTCTAGGAGATAATTCTCTTAAACTCGCAGAAACTTGAGGGATTAGACCCGGTGAGATCCCCAAGACACATTGTTTACAAAAATGGGAAAGCGTAGAGTGAATAATCATGTGGAGAAATTCTCATTGTTGTGTCTGTTTTTGTATTTCCTACCTTCTTCTTCTTCTTTCGTTCGCCTGAAATAAGTTGTTTATATCCGCAATTTTGTCTCTTGTATGAATTTCACTGTAGTTGTTAGTTCATTCAGAGGTCCATAGAGTTTAGGTTCCACTTTCGTATTATTTAAATATTTATTTACGAGAGAGCTTCAGGTTAAAACCTTCAATGTGTGACAGAAATTACAATAACCATGCCATTATCATTTAACCTGTTAGTGTTGTTGTTAAGGATGTCAAGAGTGTTAAGCACGAGGCACAGAGCGGCAGAAAAACACGATAACGTCATAATGACAGTTTGAAGGTGGCCATACATTGCAGCAGACATGAGCAGCATTTTTTTATACGCGTTTCTTTTAATCAGTCTTCATCTTATTCATTTTTTTTTTTTTTGTACATCACGTCGCTTGTGTTAATATCATATTGCGTTTATGTGGTGTCATTTTACTTCCTTCGCCCATCTATGTCATGGTCGACTTCTTGTCTTGTAGCCTCCTGTTCTCATGCAGTACGCTCGAGCTGTTGGCTTGTTCCTTTTTTTAATGCAGGCGTGAAACTTACGGAAATTCATCAGCGAATGAAAGTCCTGTAATGTGGTTCATACCTATCAGTCCAGTAAGAGTCATCATCATAGAGTACCTTGCCAGCTGGCGTAGGCATTCATGTGTCGCCACTGATCTCAGTCTTTGGTGTTCTGGGTCAATTCTACTGATGATATTCCTTCATGCCACTGTCTTAATCCATTCACTATCATTTCTCTTGGTCTGCCTCTACATCTTGTACGAGTGATCTGTCCAGTTGTCGCAATATTTTCCAGGGCTCCTTTTCTTATTACTTGACCTAAAAAACTGTGTTTGCCTCCTTCTCATTGTTGTATATATTGTTCTACTTTCAATGGTCACTTCCAAGCACTCATTGTTAGTTTTTCTGGCGGGCCATGGTATTTTCAACATTCTTCTCAATAACCATATCTCAGCTGCCTCCAAACTCTTCCTAATTTGTTAGCTCACATTCCAAGATTCGCTGCCATACAACAGAACAGGCTCTCTCATCATCATCATCAGGTGCCTTGCTGACTGGCTTGGGCGATCATGCCTCTCCATAATCCACGATCTTCTGCAGCATGTATCAGTTCGTATGCCTACACACCTCCATGACATGAAACAAGACTGTCAAGAATCCTCTCTCGTTGTCTTCCTCTATCCCTCCTTCCACGGATCTTTCCGGTGGTCACAACATGTTATATTTTCCCTCTTCTCATAACATGGCCGAAAAATGATGACTGTCTCCTTCTGATGTCTGTGATAAGTTGCCTTCGGGTTTCCGCCTCTTTCAAAACCTCTTGGTTGCTCTTTTTGGCTGTCCAAAGTATTCTAAGCATTTTTCTGTATTCTTTTCTATATAACATGTCAACACTCTTTTTTATGTTAAGAGTACGAATGGAGAAAGAGGTTTTAAACCGGCCTGACTTCCGTGTCAGGCTGTTCACAGAAAGTTCTGCTTGAGGTCTTTATGGTTACCAGGTGAATTGCTCGGCCGAGTGGCTCTTGTGAGTATTGAGTATTGTATCATCCAACCAAAATTGCATCCCATCCCTGATATAAAGACGTATATACAGCACACTCTATCCATCTGGTAAAGATGTATATACTGCCCATACACTCTATCCATTTTATTAAGATGTACATACAGTCGAAATTACACCACATCCCAGATATAACAATTTATTTACAGCCCAAATTACACAACATCACTGATATAACGATTTATGTACAGCCCAAATTACACAACATCACTGATATAACGATTTATATACAGCCTAAATTAAACCACATACCTGATTCAAACGTTTATTACAACCCATATTGCACTTCATCTTTGAAAAAAAAAAAGATTTATATCGTGTCCAGATTATTCTTCAACCTTGATATAACAGATTTATATACAGCCCATATTACAACTCATCCCTGATATATAGATTTATTTACAGCACACATTAAACTTCGTCCCTGATAAAAAGATTTATATGAAAATGTGTATACAGTCGAAATTACTCTCCATTCCTGATATAAAGATCTATATACAGCCAAAATCACACACCATCCGAGATATAAAGATTTATCTACAGCTCAGATTACACCCTTTTCATTATATAGGGGCTTGTTTACAGTTCAGATTACATCCTATCCCTTATATAGGAGCTTTCTTAGAGTTCAGATTGCACCCTATCCCTTACATAGTGCTTCTTTACAGCTCAGATTACACACTATCCCTTACATAGTGCTCCTTTACAGTTCAAATTACATACTATCACTTACATAGTGCTCCTTTACAGCTCAGATTACACCCTATCGCTTACATAGGGGTTCCTTTACAGTTCAGATTAACCCTATTTCTTACAAAGGGGTTTCTTTACAGCTCAGATTACACCCTATCCCTTACATAGGGGTTTCTTTACAGCTCAGATTACACCCTATCCCTTACATAGGGGTTTCTTTACAGCTCAGATTACACCCTATCCCTTACATAGGGGTGTCTTTACAGCTCAGATTACACAATATCCCTTTCATAGGGGTTTCTTTACAGCTCAGATTACACCCTATCCCTTACATAGGGGTTCCCTTACAGGTCAGATTACACCCTATCCCTCAGATAGGGGTTCCTTTACAGCTCAGATTACGTCCTATCCCTTTTATGAATACCAGGGAGCCAACTCTTCCTAATGCCACCAGAAAGATAAGACAGGGCTTACATGCGTGATTTATAGAACATCTAATGGATGTAAATCCTACCATTAGATGCCATTGCCTGGATGTTTTGTTTCGTTAATTCCATCCACGCAGATTGTAGGATAATAGCAATTTTTACATCACTCGTCTTGAAATTCTCCACAAAATCCTACGATCCAAATGGGAAAATTCCCATGTGGGTTCCAATGACCCTTGTGTGTAAGTGGGTGGGGGGGGGGGGGCGCGGGTGTGAGAATATTCCCACGGTCCCTTAACAAGCATGAAAAAGTCGACTATTTAAAAGTTTATAGTAACTGAATGTGTTATGCCAATAAATTTCGCAGCTGAGCTGTAAACACAGACTTGTGGAGCAGAGAACAGTGAATTATGGAGAAAATAAGAGTGAATTATGAAGCAAACAAAAAAGAACTAAGCGAACATATAACAATGAATAATTAGAGACTAGAACAATGAATTGTAGAGCAAAGAACAATAATTATTTTGGTATTAATTAGACCACGCAGGGACAATTCTAATTTAATGAACTGTTTCCAGGCAGTCGTTATTGGTATCTGTCAGAGCTACACAATGGAAATGAACTGAGATTAACCGTCTCAATACATTATGTGCTTAGTTACAGTCAGTTCCAAAAGTTGGGCGCCCTGAGACTTTAATAAATATCACGAAAACTAACTGCACGGATCATTCAGTCATGTTTGCACTTGATCTTATATTTCACACGCTCCAATGGTTTTATAATTTACAATTTCACAAGTGCTGCTGTTTTCTTCTGCGAGGAATTTTTTTTATCTTTGTCGGACAAATAATTTGTGCGGCCCTAAAAAAATATATAGTAATATACGTGTACCTTTCATAGACCAAACAACAAGCACTATGACAGTACACCTCTAAAACACGAGCAATGTAATGTT
The DNA here is from genome assembly GCA_905116865.2 of Candidula unifasciata. Taxonomy (NCBI): domain Eukaryota; kingdom Metazoa; phylum Mollusca; class Gastropoda; order Stylommatophora; family Geomitridae; genus Candidula; species Candidula unifasciata. Next base: position 35,483 of record CAJHNH020002824.1, read on the forward strand.
TTTACCAAGTTCGCACCCTGCATTTACTGCAAACATGCTAATTGCCTGCCCTGAGTCTGTGTCTGTTTTTTGTTTTGTTTTTTGTTTGTTTTTGTTATACATCACAAATCAGGCAAAATAAAAACTGCATGTTTGTTTAGATTATAATTATTTGCTGCTAGGGCATGTTTATTAACAGGTTGCATACCAAACTTCAACAATTTACATCAAACTGTTACTGAATTACATATTTTTTAATTTGGTCAAGACTTTTGGAACGGACTGCAGGATTACAATTAATCTTACCTCTCTTTACTACCTGTACATATTCTATATTTTTTTTTTGGGGGGGGGGGGGAGTGGGGGTGCGGAATCTTTCATCTAGGTATTAGGGCCGCAAGGCTAGGGCTTTTGTCACGACGTGTTAACAACTATACACACATCATAAAATGATGACACAGAAGTTAGAAGAGCGGCTAGCCAAGGCGTTAAAGGGTTGCAGTCTCACGCCTGAGACCCGAGCTCGATCCTACGTAGGGAACGGAGCACAGTAATGTTGATCACAGAATATGAATCCTAGTCTTTCGAATTAAAACCAAGCCGTTTTAGCCACCTGACAAGTCACTCATTTTATAAACTCGCCATTATCATCATCATCATCATCATCATCGCATAACACTATTTGTCGCTGGGTAACCAGTTGAAACGTCATGGTAGTCTAGAGAGAACAATAATGGAGGGGTATATGCCTGGGAAGAGAGGAAGAGGAAGGCCAAGGAGAAGATGGGTGCAGGATGTGGCAGATGATCTCCAGATGGGTGTATCAGACGCAGGACATCTTGCTCAGGATAGGAAGGTTTTTAGGAGGGTTGTTATGGCTGCGAGGTTCCGCGAGGGACATGCTACTGAATGAATGAACCAGTTTCTATAGACTGATCATTTCCTCCATATTTGGCGGGTAGTTGTGTTGGACTTTATTGTTGCATGCCAGTCTAGGCAGTAAAGTTATGTAACCAAGTCTTTCTTAATCTGCCTTCCCCCCCCCCCCCCCCCTTTCTGTCCCTCTACTGAACCCTGCATTATGTGTAAATTAACACTTCAAGCCTAATTTTACAAGGATTTGTATTAACAACAGAAACACGCGTCTCTTTCTCTCCCTCCAAAAGTGTGAATCAAGTTCAGATGAGTTAGTCCTGGTAGTTGGCCGTGCCACCGGGAAATGATTTTTCTTTTCCTTTTTAGATCTGTCAACCCCATGAACGCATGTTCATTAGCGGTCCTTTCATGTTGTCTTTCGGTGAACAGGTCTGAGAGTTCTGTTCAATAGAAACGTGTCAGGTTGACATCGTTTAACAGAGCGCTTCTAACGTGAGCTGTTGAATATGCCGACTGAAGTTGACCCTGAACCGAACGTGTGAACAGAATTGTGTACTGAATGTGTAGACGTAATGTGTGTTGTTCGGTGTTTTCTAGGCTCCCCCCCCCCCCCCTTTTCCCTTCCCGCTTCACCCATTCCATGTTTTACATGTTCGTCTGTTCACAGCTACAATCTGAATGATTGTCACTTAATGAATTAAAGAGCCAAGATTCGTTTACAAATCAACCAGGAGCCAATCGCAAAAGTCTAGTTCAACCATTTTAAAAAGGTTAAATGGGGGCGCCTGTGCGACACTATGTGTTAGAGGTTAGTGAATGTGTTCAACAATGTCATGATCCTTGAAATACTAAGATAGGATTTCAGAGATAAGTGATTTATTGTAACAAAAACAAAATGTTCGTGTTTTGGTTGGACAAGAGTACGAGAGTTGCACTGAGGAAAATACCGGGGCCTCACTGCGTAATATTCGCAAAGACTTTCGTTTATACACTGTAGCTAACCTTTATTGGGGAGACGGCACAGCATTTGTAAATGTTTTAAATGGGACATCTTAATAAGCAGAATGTTAAGCTTGGAAGTTATTGAGGCTTTCGACAGGACTTTGCTAATGCAGTTTTCTCGTTTGGATGGTAGTCTCTGGTTTTTCTGCGTGAGCTACTGAGTTTAGTGCTTGGTGCAGCACTGCGAGCTGTGTTTTTCATGTGAAATGCCTTTCATTTGTGCCACGGTTGTGTCGTGGTATTCAATATGTCCGGTATCCAGATTACGTGTGAGCTGGTGAAATACCTTATGTATTAATTCTACGTGTGTATAGCCAACTTATCGTGCTCGACTACTTCCATCAACGACAAAATGTGTTTCTGGTGGCGACTGTTGGCTTTAGCGCCTCTAGAAACTGCCATGGGGATTAACTGTGTGCGCATGTTTGTGGATTGTTGCGGGACTAATTGTTTGTTCACCAGTTTTTCACATGCGACAGTGAGGGACGTTTCATTTGATTTTCACTGGTACAGTGTGGAGCAAGTATGGGGAAACCCGATTGCAGTGAAATTGAAACCTCGATTAGGACGAGGACTGTTCAACATTGGTAAGTTAGATGTTCTGACATTTAACACATTTTTCTTCTGTGAACGGCACGAACTGGTTTCAACTGAGCACTCCTTATAATTCAGTCCTAGTAACTCTTTCTTTATCAAGCAACTCTTCATTCGTTTATTTATGAGTCAACACGCTGTATACATTTCTTAACCCACTCTCTTGCGTTATTCTGTAATGATTATTAATTATAACCCAAATGTTGTTTTAACTCTTCTGTATTATAATTGTGTTCGGGGTCATGCGGTAGATTTTCTCAGTATGATGTAAGTCTTCTCAATGCCTCCCCTTTAATGTTTTTTCTTTATAACCCTCAATAATAACAACACATAACAGGTGATATTGTCTTATGTAATAATTGTGCCCCAGCTTTTTTGAATGATTGATTGACTTTCTACCCCAACAGGACATCACACAAGCGATAAACACTCGATGACACAAAGTGCCACCATGTGGATGAGGATCACCGTGGAGAGGTCCCAGAAACCGCGTTCAGACAATTAGCCATATTTATGGCCTGCCTATATTGCGGCCCCTGGCAAAAGCCAGAGTGGGGCTTCAAATAAAAAAAAATTACGTCCTTAAAAGGCCGTAAAGATTTCAAACAGGATGAGCTTGTTTGAAGCGGACGTGCGGTATATGACCAATCGAAAGTTCTAATCGTATTTTGATTTCACTGCTAAAGCCGCCGCCTTATGGTGCCGCCTTATGCCGGCGCAATTTCTGTTTGTTTGTTTGTTTTAGTATTCAGAAGCCATGAGATGTTAACCCTTAGGCTCGGTATTATGGATATCGCAACCTTTCGGCCTTGATTCCATTGTAAATACCGTAAATCTGGGAGATATGTGGCGTTTCTGCATACCCCCGGGAGTGAACCCAGACCACAAGGAGTTCGTCATCCAGTCACCGCTCAATCCTGTTTAGCCAACTACGCTAGAGAGCCGGGCACGCAATTTCTGTATCATAGGGTCTAGCTAGCTGTGTTTTTAGTCTGCTTGTTTGCATGGTGAGGCGCACACGCCATTTTGAGGTGACAGGTTCGATTCCCGGCATGGTAACTAAAGCTGTAGATTTTATATGTTGTCTATTGTTTCCTTCTGTCTCTCTGCTTCTTACTATAAGTGTTGATCAATACATTGTCTCTTTGTTAATTATGTATCATAGCACGGCACGGTTCTGGTTGTATTAGTTCATCTGCCTAGGACACAAAAACTGTCCCTATAACGTACACACGCTTGAAAACATATAGTATTAAAGGAACAGCCGTATGGGAATCAAAACATCGGCGACCGGGTCGCATATTGGCTGGCCGATAGACGACTTCGTCGCCGGTCAGGACATTATTTTAGTCTGTCTCCCTTGATCGCAAAAAAACACTAGAAAAGTTCTTTTCAGAACTATCTGGGCGCGAGTAATGCTAAGCCATTTTGTATGACGAACATAACCTAGTCTCAAGTAAAACCTAAAGCTCTCCCTTTGGGGATGCTCGTTGCACGTGACGATTTGTTTTTAAAGTAAAGCAACGGCAACTGGATGGGACTCAAAGGGTTCAGAAATGAAACTGATGATTACTAACTCTATTTTACCACTTTTGCGGTGTAGGAAGGGGTTCTTTCAGCCTGAGGATTTACGACCGCCAGGCTAGTGCTGTCGCCACGACTGTGCAGGTAAGGATTTTATTTGGCCCTGACAGAAAGGAAAAAAAAGACCGATTGAGAGCCTTGCATACTAACCGTTCGGAAGAAATCAAACACTGATCTTTAACCGCCATAGACCCATGCTAATGGATTTTGTGAGGACTTGACTATAATAAAGAGACGTCCTTGGCTAAAGCGTTGCGAGTCCGACTCGTAATTCCAACGTACCGCGATCTAAACCCACTGCTGGCTGCGTACATTTTTATCATGGTATGGGGCGTCGCGCGACGTCCGTGGCTAAGGCGTTGCGAGTCTGACTCGTAATCCAACGTACCGCGATCGAAACCTACGTGGGCTGCGTGGATTTTTATCGTGGTATGGGACATCGCAGGTCGACCCAGCCTCAAATGGGTACCAGGATGGGCTGTCCTGGGAAAGTAAAGACGACCGGCGTAATGCTGACCACATTACCCACCGAGTGCCGATTGGTCTGTAAAAATATGGGTGCTCTTCCCATATGCCCGATGCGCCTAAGGGCGCATAAAGGGATCTTTACTTTTTTTACTTACTTATGGGGCGTCGCAGGTCAACCCAGCCTAAAATGGGTACCAGGATGTGGCTGTTCTGGGGAAGTAAAGACGGTTGACGTAATGCTGACCACATTATCCACCTAGTGACGATTGGTCTTTACAAATATGAGCGCTCTTCCCATATGCCCGATACGCCTAAAAGGTGTGAAAATGGAGTAAAATGATGATGATGACTATAAAGGAAGACATGCTAAAGGACTTTACTCTGGAGGAACCCTAGCTGCTGGTTGGGAATTAAAGTATTTGCAACAATAAACTTTTAGGCCGCTTCTGCACTTGCTCAACAGACCAAAAAAGATACAGCTACAAGGATGACTGGCAAACTGTTAGTAAAATGACTAAGTAAAGTTTAAAAAAAAAAAAGGACCATTTTCGACGCTTTGATGCGTATTGGGCATATAGGGCTAGATCTATATTTTATGTCTAGCCCTATATGTCCTTTAGGCCTACAGGCGTTGAAAAGGGTCCTTTACTTTTTTCCTCTATATTTTATAGATCCATTGGCACTCGGTGGGTGATGTGGTCAACATCATGTCGGTCGCCTTTATTTCCTAGGACTTTACCTGGTACTCATTTAAGGCTGGGTCGACCTGGGAGTCAATGTCGTTTTAAGACAAGAAACAATAGTCCGATGACGTTAGGATCTGAACCCACGACCTTCCGTCTAGCCGCTGCAACAGGGCGGCTCCTAACTGACTAGATACCTCTCCATGAAAGTGACCACAACTTCAAGTAAAGGCACAAGCAAGGTCTTTTAGAAAAGCACTGGTCGATGAGAATCCACACCATCGCCCTTGCCTGGCTGGTAAAAGGTAAAGTCGGGAGATGTGAACCAGCGTCATTGCACACGGTTATAAACCACAAGTGCTCTGCCACCAATACGGACAGCTGATAAGAATTGCCCGCCTGTGTGGCCGTTCGTAACTCTGTAGCTACAGCGGCGTTCCTTCATTTACCCCAGAGTGTCAACTCTGGTACCCATTTCCTAGAGACTGGGTGAACCCCAGGTGTAGTTATTAACGGTTGGTGTAGTTATTAACGGCTGGTGTAGTTATTAACGGCCGCCCTTGCAACATTTTCTGGATGTTGAACGCTGTATCTGGGATCTTGAACCCTTGACCCTTGAACATGTCTACAACTGTTATCCGTGACCCGAATGGACACACGTATACACCGAAGGATCACTGGAGGGAGCAGAAAAAATGGAGGAGCTGGATCGGTCATCATGCTGCAAGATAGGACCACTGAAGAAGCGTCATGAGACCCTGGAAGACTCTCAACAAACTTTCAGAGCAGAGCAGCAAGCAATTATTGATTCAGCCAAAGTTCTCAAGGAAAGAAAAATTAAAAACAGCAAAATTGTTTTCCTTTGTGACTGCATATCAGTCCTCCAGGCGACTCATAGGGTTCCACGAGAAAACATGGAAAGAGAACTGACCCGTCACCTCAACAGACTCACAGAAAACAATCAAATCGTTCTCCAGTGGATCCCAGCTCACTGCGGCATACCAGGAAATGAGTTAGCAGACAGACTTGCAAAAAATGGAACAAAGGAGAAACAACACGCCCATTCATTGTCATTACCAGAAATCAGAACTCTTATCAAAGGAAAATACAAGGGATTCAACAGAAAGCAACGTACAACAATTTTCCGTCTACGAACAGGACACTGCAGGCTCAACTACCCCAAACATAAAATAAAGATTGTACAGTCCCCCTAGTGTGCCTGTCAAACAGGACCCCAAACACCTCAGCACATTCTGCAGACCTTCCCACTCTACCTGTAACTTCGAAAAGACACCTGGCCTCAAGAGCAAAGTGTGCAGAGCACACCTGCAGCTGACATGCGAGTTCATAGAGGCAACCCACCTGATGGTCTGATCTGAGGATACGAAACCGAACGCAAAGAAGAAGAAGAAGAAGAAGAATATGTGGGATCTCATATACTAGTCAGCCGTCTAGATTGAGACTTTTTAATCTTGAAGTCTGAGGTTTTGAACAAAGGATCAACATCATTGCACACCCATAAGTGCTCCGTTCTTCTTCTAACTGAAGTCTGAGTCTCAAAAAGCTGAGCACAGTGCACAAGCTCTGTAGCACCGGCGAGGATCCTGAAATACTTTGAGTAGATTTTAAACTTCAAACTTTGCCGGGCAGCGCCGTTAGGCTACTCTTTTCGATTTCAAGCTGCCTGTGGATTTTTTACGTGCGCATCAATGCACACGGGCTTCCGATCTCAATAATCAGAGACCAGGTGGACTTACTTGAAATCCAAGTCCACGTGAAAGAATCCTAGCCCTTACCGGGGACTGAACCCGGAACCTCTAGAACTTGAGGCGGACACTGTGCCACGAGACCACGCAGCCCCCTAGATGTTTCAATCTATAGGTCTATAGGTAGCAACCAGGAAGAGACAAACCGGTATTTTTATTTAAGCTCATCCCATACACGGGGAACCCCGAAATCGCAGGAGAAGTCCAATACACCCGAAGAGGTAAAAGAAGACAGGATGGTCATATATGATTGACGGTAGACTTGAACACACACTTTATAGCTGGCTTTGAGAGAGGCCGAGGAAAGATGGCTAAGGGAGTAAAGCGGACACCGATCTTATCTATAGTCGGTTAATCATTTGGACGAACACTCAGAAACATCGACGCAAACAGTACAATCGATTTGTGCCTATGGTTTTGCGTCAGGTCACCACAAGATCTGAACAAATATTTAATCCTCCACTTTTTGCACGAATTGATGCTGCTAGAACGGTCCAGGAAAGCAACAAAACCCACCCCTAACATCACCCAGTGCGTTCACACCTCACCCCTACCCACATTTCCTGTACCGGAGACTCCTTGTCCACACACAAGCACACGTACGCCTTGAGGTTCCCCATTTTTCATGATAACCCCCTACCCGTTAACAAACACACAAACACTCACACATACCCCTTGCCAATCGTTTCTGCCAGGACAATCGATGCCAGGGCTGCCGCTGCCAACGCTCGCGAATTTTAAACTGGTAGAACAGCTATTTAACACTTGTGAACCATGATTTCTTCAACGACGAGTCTTTGTTCATCGACGACCGGGTCGTACATTGGCTCGCCGGTTGACGGCTTTATCGCCGGTCGGGACAGTATTTGGGTCTGTCTTCTTTGATCGCATAAACACGGCAGGAGTCCTTTTCAGGACTCTTAGTGGCGGGCAATGCTAAGCAATTTTGTATAGCGAACAGAGAGGGCTGAGTTGTCTCGAGGCATGGCGTCTGCCTCGTGTGCTGGAGGTCCTGGGTTCAGGCCCCGGGGCAGGCTATGATTTTTTCACGTGGACTCTGGTAATTTCCACTGGTCTCTGGTAGTAAGATCGGACGGCCATGTATATTGTTACGCATGTAAAATACCCCCTAGCAGTTGAAAAATCGAAAAGAGTAACCTAACGGCGCTGCCATAGCAACATTTAGAGTTAACAATCTACCCAAAGCTGCCAGAGTGATTTTGACCCCCCCCCCCCAACGCCCCCACCCCCCACCCAGTGCCGAGTTGTCAATAAAAATAGGACTCTAGCATCATATACCCTATTGCTACTACCATAGGCAGACATTTACTGATTTTGTTTTTCAAACAGCAGATAGAAATCTTTAGATAGATGTCTGGGTAATGCAGCGCCTCAACTGACTGGCATCAGGTCGGTAGTGACATTGTATACTGCATATCTATGTTAGGTAAACAAGGGACAGCATTGTTATTTCACATCGGTCGTGTGTGTGTGTGTGGAAGGAAAGGGGGGGGGGTTAAGGGAAGAATGAAAGAAGCTCGAAAAAAAACACGAAAAGTTGGGAAAAGCTTAAGAAAAAAAGAAAGAAAGAAAGAAAGAAAGAAAGAAAGAAAGAAAGAAAGAAAGAAAGAAAGAAAGAAAGAAAGAAAGAAAGAAAGAAAGAAAGAAAGAAAGAAAGAAAGAAAGAAAGAAAGAAAGAAAGAAAGAAAGAAAGAAAGAAAGAAAGAAAGAAAGAAAGAAAGAAAGAAAGAAAGAAAGAAAAGATAATTCAGCCTTAAATAGGCACCAGGTAAAGTCCTGGGAAGTCAAAGCGTTCAGTGTGGTGTTGGCCACATCAGTTATTGACAGTCGATGAGTCTACAAACTATAAGTCTGGCTATGTCTGCCCAATGCCTCAGAAGGCGGGGAACAAGGTCCTTTTTCAGTTTTGCTTTATACAGAATTACTGAACTAATGTTGCCAGCTTGGCACTACTGTAGTTTCATTTTGGAACTAGTAAAACGAAACAGAAGAATTGTATCAGACAAATAGGGAAAAGGTTACCTGCAAATCAACACCGATCTCTACTGTCTGTGTGTAGCAAGGGGTGCAGCCTGTCCTACTACTAGGGGCGTCCAGCTGGTAGTGGATGGTGGAAAGGCCTTTAGATATAGAGGTTAACCACAATTATATTGAATAAGTGGCCGTGGACCAAAACAGGTGAAGGTCATTGAGAGGAGGCGCTTTAGTTGCTGGGACAGCTAATTCTATAAAATACGACATGGCCATCGGAGGGTAAGGCGCCATAAAAAAAAGATCGTCACAAACTACTGATAAATAAGCGAGTATTGGCACTATGGGCTCCGCTGATGGCGACTGAGTATCGATCCGGCCGAGTACTTTGCATGGCAACCAGAAGCCTGCTTCCGGTAGATGTGATTAGAAAAGGCACTAGACGCGGGGTGGGAATGGACGGAGGGAGGGGCAGAAAGGACGATTTATGGGTTTGTGAAAACAACGAACTCTAGAAATACACTTGAATAAAAAGAAGAGGGGGAAGAAGTGTTGTAATAATACTGTTGGCAAATATTATTTGTAGTTTTCTGAAAGGAATTACAAAGCCGTTTGATTACTAGTTTCTTCCCCGTGTGCGTTCCTGGGCTTCACTGTGGGGGAAAACAAAAATAGACCCACTACCTTCCCAACAAGCATGTCGTAAGAGTCGACTTAGTGGGGGTTTCCTTTGAAGTCGGAGTGCATCTGCCTGTGAGGCAAGAAACCAACAGTCTGCATACAGATACATCAGATATGTAAAACGGATGTGTCGGCGTCTGTGGCTTAGGCGTTGCGAACGCGCTTCGTAATACCGTGGTGTCGGGATCGATCCCAGCTGCTAACCTTGCTCGTTGCATTAGTTTCGACGGTAGAATCGAGAGGCCGACCGTTGAGTGCAATGGCAAAATACTGGACGTAAATTTGCCTAGAAAAACTACAGCAGCCAATAAATGCTAGGGTTGGTTCTGCAACGTCCTGTAAAGGTTGCACAACTAACTGCCGAAGTCGTCTGCCGGCCAGCCAATGGGCGAACCGGTGGCCTATAATGCGGAGTTTTCATCCACTGAAGTGTGTATTTAGATAGAAAAGGTGGAGCTTATAGAGATATCAACATTGGAATTTCGAAAGCAAAAGAATTAATGGCACTAACGAATCTCTAGAAATTAAAGGTAATTTAAATAAGTACCAGCTTGAAAGATTTAACTGTGATGTCAAATAAGTATTGTTGTAGACTGCATAGCTCCGCAGATTAATCGGAGGGCATTATTTTGTACTCTGTCAAGAGTCTCTAGGTTAGTTTTGGAGCAAGTTGTAAGCAGTGAGTTGTTGTACTCTATCACAGAGCGAACATATCCTAGATATAAGCCCCTCAGAGTTTCCTTGTCTGATCCCCATGATGTACCTGCAAGTCTCTTTAATAACTGTAACCGCCTCAATGCCTTATTCCTGATGTTTTCAATATGGTTCTTGAGGCTGAGCTGCCGGTCAAGTGTGACTCCAAGGTATGTGGGATGCTCTTCTTTCATCACTTGGTGTTTGTCTAACCTCAGGTTAATATTCTTCCTTGCTACTTGGTGGCTTTTGGTAAAGATTGTGTAGACCGTCTTTGCACAGTTAACCTTGAGTTTCCATCTTTGGCAGTACTCATGCAGTCTTCCAAGGTCTCCATTCAGTCTTTGGGCTCCATTTTCCACATTTTCATGACTCTGCCATATTGCTAGGTCATCAGCGTACAAGGCTTTTTCGGCCTTGATTTGTTCTGGCAGGTCATTGATAAAGATTAGGAATAGTGTACAGCTCAATGATGAGCCTTGTGGCAAGCCCTCCTCCAAGACTTCTTTAGAAGAGATTGCGTTGTGCATCTTAGTCTGGATTGTTCTATCTATCAGGAAGTATTTCACCCAGTTATACAATCTGCCATGTATTCCTATGCTCAGCATCTTCATCAGGAGACCTTTTCTCCATACTCTGTCATAGGCCTGCTGGAGATCGACAAAGACTGCTACTGTGTGTTTCTTATTCTGGAAGCCATCATGTATTCTTTGTGTCAGTCTGAACAGCTGGTCTTCTGTGCAGCTGTTGGTTCTGAAGCCTGCCTGTTCATGGCATAGAACACAAGAACTCTCAAGGAACCAATATAAGCGCCTGTTTATCATTCTTTCTGCAACTTTGCCCAAGCATGATGTTAAGGATATCGGGCGGTAGCTTTTGGGGTCATCTGGAGGCTTTTTGGTTTTAAGAATGGGGACGATAAATGCATTCCTCCATGCCTTTGGAAGTTTGCTTGACATCCAAGTTTTATTAATAAGCCTGAGAACTACTTCTCTCCCAGACCGGCCAAGATGTAGCAGCATTTCGTTGTGGATCTTATCTGGGCCTGGAGATTTTCTAGGTTTTAATTTCTTCAGGGCTTGCTCTAATTCATCCATGCTAAATTCATTTTCAAAAAGGGAGTCGCTGGCTGTTGGAGCTCTCTCTTGTTTCTTCAACTGAGAGAACTGTGTTCTATTGAGTTCTGACAGCTTACCTGCTCTGTTAACTGAGGCAAAATAATGATTGAAATGTTCTGCTTTCTTTTTGTCATCAGTGATTGTCTTACTCCCACCTGTCACTGGTTTTGGGTTCACCCTTCTACTTTCTCCGGAGAGGTTTTTAACTAAAGTCCATGCTTTATTTCCATTCTGTCTAAGGTCTAAGTTGGAGCAAGTTTCTGTCCATTTATCTCTTTTAGCCTTATTAACTACAAGCTTTACTCTGGCACATGCTTTATTGTATTGGATCTTTGCTTCTGTTGGAGCAAGTTTCTGTCCATTTATCTCTTTTAGCCTTATTAACTACAAGCTTTACTCTGGCACATGCTTTATTGTATTGGATCTTTGCTTCTGTTGAACGTGCAGTTTCGAGCAATATTCTTGCTTTTTTCCTTTCAGATATATTATTTTGAATTTCTTGATTCCAAAAAGGTTTATATGCCTTCCGGCTGCCCCTTGGGATGGCTTTTGACGCTGCATTCAGAATTGCTTGTGTTATGTCTTCACAAAAAGTTTCCACACAGCTGTTGTCAATTCTTCCCAGGAGACAGTCAGATGTTTCCTGAAATAGTTTCCAGTTTGCTTTTCGGAAATTCCACCGGGTTCTCTGCTTGAAGCGTAATTTAGCGGTGGTGCTTACAGTTGTGAGTATAGGTTTGTGGTCACTTCCTATGTCGTCCAGGACTTGGGGATAGCTTGCGTCTGCTAAGTCGGATGAGCAGATGGTCAGGTCTGGTCGGCTGAGAGATAGGTGGGCCCTGTGTAACAGTGTAGGTGTAGACTCTGTGTCCTGCAGCACTAATAGGTTAGTTTTTTCACAAGTATCTTCGATGTATTTCCCTGTGCTATTGTAGTCAGGGTAACCCCAACGTGGCGAGTGTCCGTTGAAGTCACCAACAAGAAGGGTTTTATGGTACTGTGTCTTGTATAGTTCTGGTATGTTGCATGTTGTCTGAGGTGGGCTGTACACGTTGTATATCGTATATTTGCTTCCATTGTGCCAGATAGTTATTTTTTGCACATCTGTAGGGTGAGATGTTGACAGCATTGTTACATCTCCTTGTATGTCATTTCTGATATAGGTCACTATGCCCCGGCAGTCATTGCACTTACAGGCATAACTAGTATATCCAGTGAGATGCAGATCAGAGTCTTTATGCAGGGTTTCTTGTAGGGCAGACACGTGTACCCTGTGGCTGTTTAGCAGTTTGGCAAGTTCAAGTTTCTTATTTCTTATTCCACAGATGTTCAGCTGCAGAATATTGAGCATCTGTGTATTTTTTGCTGTGCTGTTTGAGTTCTCTTTGCTCTCCCTCCCACTCTTCCTCCTCCTGGGATGTCTGATTTTCCTATTTATTTCAAATTTTCCAGTAGCCAATTTTTCGCACATGACAGCCTGGTTTCCCATTGTCTGGCGCGGGCCTTGATAGACGAGGCGACGACCGATCTCGTATGTATTCTTAAATTTTGACATATTCATGGCATTGTGGTGCTGGGGTGTCTGTGGATTACCTACCTCCCCGGGCAGCAGCTAGAAATGCCCTGTACCAGTTCTAAAGGAAATATGGGTTGTGTTTCTGCCTTCCCCTTTAACACGTAGCTAAGGTGGGGCTCACAGTGTGCTCATTCCCCGCCACCAGATTGCCTGCAGGTTTCGCTGAGCTCTTCATGGCTCTAAGCATGGCCTAAGCATGAGTAGTTGGGGCAACTGGATCGTCACGTCCTGAGTCCCTGTGCCTTCACGATAGTTTCCGGTATTCAGGGGGGTTAGCACACTTGTTTCCATTCCTAAGACTGTTCAGCACACCTCTGGCTCCTTCCCTCCCACAGGGGGCAGTACGGTGTGGTGCACCGGGTTTATTATCGAGGTTTGCTCCTCTAGATCCATTGTGTTTTGCCTGGGGATTCGCACCCCCAGTTACCAGGACTACCTCGGGGAGGTTGTGACTCTTCGCCACGCACAATGGTCTTGAGGTAAGAGAGGTTTTGCTAGGTCAAGAGGCTGACACCACAATGGACTCTCCTTTCGTGAACAGATATTCACTAGACCTAGGGTGAAGTAAGGGGGGGGGGGACCCACTACCCACAACACCAACACTTCTTACCCCCTGCCTCTCGAGGCTCAGTCCCAAATGGTCTGATATAATCATTAATAGGTGGCTCTTGGAGAGAATTAACCGAATTACAGTGAATCAAGATGAGAAAAGACGCTGACGTTGGATAGGACACACTTTAAGAAAACCTGATGACAATTATGTACACTGTTGAGCAGCTTAAGTGCTTAAGCTGTTGCTCTGAAAATCGTAGGTTCGATTTTCAGAATGTGTGTTTCGGTTCATGAGTTCCATGTTGTAGAGTTGAGTCTATCGGGGTGGTCGATGGAGTTACACTGCTCGTGCTTTGTGTGACAATTTAGGCAGTTAGTTCACCAAGCATGAACGCTTTAGAACATGCATGGGATGAAGTCGACTGACGAGTATGTCAGCTAGTCGTGGCTCAAGCCAGTCCTTAATGATGTCTCTGTCACTCAGAGAAGAGTGATATGCCATCTCACAACAACAGATCCAACGGCTGATCATATCAATGCTGAAGAGATGCCGTTCTGTAAAAGAGGCAAAATGAGGCAAAGCTTCGAAGTGCCACTGGCAAAAAAAAAAAAAAAAATAGATAAGAAAGTTCTTCTATTGTTCACTTGATAACGATTGTCTATATCTGCAATGTTGTCTCTGGTATGAACTTCACTGTCTTTTGTCTTTCAGCGACCCGTAAAGTTTGACTTGCACCGATGTTTCTCTTGGCCAAACGTTTTGCCTTGATATGTTGTAATTGGGACAGTCTTGGAGGACATGATCTGTTGTCTCAGGTGCCAATCCCCATGTACACTTGGCTGATTCGCTGATTTTAAATTTTGTGGGCATGTGGCTGCGAAGTCGACTGTGTCCTGTTCTAAGGCGTAGAATAATAACTTGCTCTGCTCTGTCCATGTAATGGTAAGAAACACATGTAATGGTAAGAAACACATGTAATGGTAAGAAACACGTGTAATGGTAAGAAACACATGTAATGGTAAGAAACACATGTAATGGTAAGAAACACGTGTAATGGTAAGAAACACATGTAATGGTAAGAAACACATGCAATGGTAAGAAACACATGTAATAGTAAGAAACACATGTAATAGTGAGAAACACATGTAATGGTAAGAAACACATGTAATGGTAACAAACACGTGTAATGGTAAGAAACACATGTAATGGTAAGAAACACATGTAATGGTAAGAAACACATGTAATGGTAACAAACACATGTAATGGTAACAAACACATGTAATGGTAAGAAACACATGTAATGGTAAGAAAGACATGTAATGGTAAGAAACACATGTAATGGTAAGAAACACATGTAATGGTAAGAAACACATGTAATAGTGAGAAACACATGTAATGGTAAGAAACACATGTAATGGTAAGAAATACGTGTAATGGTAAGAAACACATGTAATGGTAAGAAACACATGTAATGGTAAGAAAGACATGTAATAGTGAGAAACACATGTAATGGTAAGAAACACGTGTAATAGTGAGAAACACATGTAATGGTAAGAAACACATGTAATAGTGAGAAACACATGTAATGTTAAGAAACACGTGTAATGGTAACAAACACATGTAATAGTGAGAAACACATGTAATGGTAAGAAACACATGTAATAGTGAGAAACACATGTAATGGTAAGAAACACGTGTTATGGTAAGAAACACGTGTAATGGTAAGAAACACATGTAATGGTAAGAAACACATGTAATGGTAAGAAACACATGTAATGGTAAGAAACACATGTAATGGTAAGAAACACATGTAATGAATATTACTGCATTGTTCAAGTCGTAAAGTTTTTTCAGGTCGGGACTGAAACATTAATTCCCTCAGATCGAAGCCGGCTGAGCATTACAGCAGTATAGTTTTGCGTTTTCTTTTGTGAATAGTAATAGTCATCATCTTCAATTTTCACTCCTGCAGTTAAGCGTTGTGGGGAGGCATAGTTTGCGATCCATCGCTTGATGCGCAGCATTGGCTATTGTCATTTACTATTGATGTAGAAGCGTTTTAATGTCATCAATCCATTTTCTCATAGAGCGGCCTCTTGCTTTCACTTCAGATCTTTTCATGTGTGGCGACTACGTTGGTGCCTATTCTGGCTGCATTCTTACTAAATGACAAAACCATCTGATCTTCTGTTTCTCAATGAATTTGCTGCATGCTGTTGTTCCTACAGTCTGTCTGATAACATAATTTCTAACTTTGTCTTGGATGGTATAAGCAGAAATGTGAAAATAAAATCACTGCTTGATCTTGCCAAGAATAGACCACAATAGCAGCAGCGTCCGCATACAAAGAACAATAAAATATTTGTAATAGTGGTCAGTGAATCACTTTTCGAGTTCTGAAAATATTTTCATTGCTTTCTAAATGAAGGGTTCAGTCTTGTTTTCTTCTTCTTCTTATCCTTCTTCTTCTTATCCTTCTTCTTCTTCTTCTTCTTCTTCTTCTTCTTCTTCTTCTTCTTCTTCTTCTTCTTCTTCTTCTTCCTCCACCGCTTCTTCTTCTTTTGCTGCTGCTGCTGCTGCTGCTGCTGACGAAGGAACGAGGATATAAGAGAAAACGTTTGGCAGAGACGAAAAAGACGGAAAAAGAAAGTAGAAGACAAGCCAGACAGAGGCGACCGGAAACTATCCTGTCTGTTTGTAAGCGGAAACTAAAATATTTCTGTTTCCGGTTTGTGGAGATGGAACCATAGTCAACTTCCCACCAATCGTATCGCCCGGAGTTTCAGTTCTGTCAATGGCTATTGATCAGTTTGACCTAGATATCTAGACCGATTTGAATCTTTAAATACGTAGTATTTCTTCTTCTCAATCTTCTTCTTCTTCTTCTTCTTCTTCTTCTTCTTCTTCTTCTTCTTCTTCTTCTTCTTCTTCTTCTTCTTCTTCTTCTTCTTCTTCTTCTTCTTCTTCTTCTTCTTCTTCTTCTTCTTCTTCGTCTTCTTCGTCTTCTTCTTCTTTTTCTTCTTGTTCAGTTTCTGGAACAAGACCAAAGTTCAGAAGTGGACAAACAACAAGAACTGTCTGCCGGAGTTAAAATCCAGTAGGAGACACAGTGGCAGTATTTAGTAACATATCAAGCCTTGTTTGGCACTGAAGAAGTTAACGTAGTGTTACATGCCCCAGTGATATCACAGTACAGAGAATTCCCCATACATCCACCTCTTAAGTGCCACCTCTTAAAAGTCCCCTTGTTAGGTCTGTGTCTTTGTGTGTGTGTGTGTTTGTGTGTGTGTGTGTGTCTGTATGTGTGTGTGTGTGTTTATGTGCCACAACAGCTCAGATCCATTTACCCGAGAACGGTTGATAGAGGACGATAGAGAGAAATTATGGATTTTTTGCTTCCTACGTCTACAACTAGGTATCTCTATTGTGCTCAACCTTCCTTCGGATATGCTATACATTAAATGCGTTAGGTGACATAAAGAAAAAAGAGATTCTACTACTTTGAAGTGAGTCTTAATTATATATATATAAGCTGTTTCCGAAATTAATTAAGACTGACTGAAAAAAGCGGAAGCGCTATTTTCCGACGTGGGCAAATACCTTGCGGAGATTGGACCCCACGGCAAGTTTTCAAGTTGCCAGGTAACAAGATAAAAGAAGGTTGCGTGTGAACGTTTTAACTGCAGCTGTAATTACTTTGTTGTTGGCTAGGAGCTTGCTATTGGCAGATTATGTCTTCATGTTCCCTAGTCTATCCCGACCTGTTTCTTTCATCACCTGAAAGGTTAATTTGCTGTGAAATTCGTAGTTTCCACTGAGTTGATGAAATACAAATGGCTAAATTCTGCCTGAAAGTTCGCATCATTTCTTGTGATATTACTGTATTGTTTTTATCGTTTAGGGTTCGCAATTCTGGTTTTGAAATTTATCTTCCTTTTTAAAGTTAATATACAGGTAGGACAACTCACCAGGGGCCTAACTCAGCAGGGGTCTAACTCACCAGGAGTCCAACTCACCAGGGGTCCCTCAACAGGCGCCCAAATCACCAGGGGTCCAACTTACCAGGCGCCCAACTCACCAAGGTTCCAACTCACCAAGGGTCCAACTCACCAGGGATCCAGCTCACCAGAGATCAAACTCACCAGGAGTCCAACTTATCAGGGGTCCAACTCACCAGTTGTCTAACTCACCAGGGGTCCAACTCACCCGAGGTCCAAGTCACCAGGTGTCCAACTCACCCGGCGCCCAACTCACCAGGGGTCCAACTCACCAGGGATCCAACTCACCAGAGATCCAACTCACCAGGAGTCCAACTCACCAGGGGTCCAACTCACCCGGGGTCCAACTTACCAGGGATCCAACTCACAAGGAGTCCACCTCACCAGGGGTCCAACTCACCAGGGGTCCAACTCACCAGGGGTCCAACTCACCCGGGGTCCAACTTACCAGGGATCCAACTCACCAGGAGTCCACCTCACCAGGGGTCCAACTCACCAGGGGTCCAACTCACCAGGGGTCCAACTCACCAGGGGTCCAACTTAACAGGGGCCCAAATCACCAGGGGTCCAACTCACCAGGGGTCCAACTCACCAGGGGCCCAGGAAATAGTTTTTATAATAAATTCATCTGCTCCATTAAAGAGTTAGAGTACTAGTATATCGTAATGCATTTACAAGCTAAAATGCAATAGTGAAATATTATTGTACGCGACAGGTGTATGACATAGAAATTATACAAGTCACAAAAAGTGTTAATGTACAAAGCCGCCATGAATATGTAGAGAATAAGAGCATCTTTTTTTTAACACTTTAAATGATTCTTTGCGTTCACTGGCTGTGAATTCCGGCAGACAGTCCTGGTTGTTCGTCCATGTTTTGTAACAGGACCCTAGTTGTGCGTGTACATCCGTTTTACCGGCTTATTTGTGCGCAGTTTTTGTCCCTGCCTCTCCGGCAGACGTACTCCGACTTGAAGGTGAGACAGTCTCTAGGATCATTGTGGACATTGTCTCACTGTACATTCATCCACTTAAGGAAAGAATTGACCATGTTCAACCTACTGCGAGCAGTACGGGTTATAAGTGTGGTCAGGTTTCATGTGCCAGTTATGTTGGCTAAGAAATTTTAATTGCACCAAAACTAGTGGCTTGGAGCGGTACTCTTGGACCGGTACTCTAGTACCTAGTGAGGGTTGGTGAGGGCGCTTGTATGCACTATACATCCACATACACACATATATAGACATACATGTACATTTATTTACATACACCATATAAACCTAAACATGTAAAAAAAAAAGGCGTCAAATTTCCGAAAATAACCGAAAAGTGGCACTAATGTCCAAATATTGAAAACAAAAACTGTAGCTTAGGATTTTATGTTTGCCCCCCGACATTAGTTAATAACAATAATAATAATGTTATAATATTGGATTTAACTCTTTCGGTGGCATGACATTATTGCGTTGATTCTTCTGTCCTAAACTGTTGAGCTTAAACGCAATAACTAGTTAGATCATTTGGAGTTGTAAAGAGGTTAGTTGCGTATCCTTTACAGGACGTTGCAGAACCAACCCCAGCAGCCCTTGGTTGTTGTGTGGTTTTTCTAGGCAAATTTGCATCAAGTTGTTTGGTTCTAAAGAGACCAAATGAAAAAGAACTGGTTGAACTTATATTATTGACACAAAGGCTTAGTACAACATTTGTTTGTAATAGAGGCAGCAGGGACATTATATTATCTTTGAAATTACCAAGAAACTTAAGGTGAGTTCTTAGGTACTGAAAAATTTAATAAATAGAATACCATTTATATTTGAATTTGTTTCTGTCATAGTTGCCAAGTGGTCTGGGAAAAATTGTCTCAGTTTCTCTGGTCCGCACGTGTTAAAAGGTTGTAGAAAGCTGGTCTAGAGTATTTCAAGGCTTTTAAGTTCGAACCACAACAGTCCCTAGGTGTATTATATCCAGTTTCGTCCTTTTCAGGACGAAATTTTTTGTCATTTGAAGCCCTACTCTGGCTTTTGCCAGGGGCCGCAATATAGGCAGGCCATAAATATGGCCAAATGTCTGAACGCGGTTTCTGGGACCTCTCCACGGCGATCCTCATCCGCATGGTGGCACTTTGTGTCATCGGGCGTTTATCGCTTGTGTGGTGTCCTGGTGGGGTAGAAAGTCAGTCAGTCCCTAGGTCATCTCTGCAATATCTTCATCTACCTCGCACTTTATCAATCTGTTTCCGGCATATTGATTATTTATGGTTTAATAAATAATAAATAAAAAATGTTGATCTGGTAGATCAACATCATGGCACATAAGTAACAAATAAGTGCTCCGTTCTACTACTTCTAACTCTAGCGCGAGTCTGAAGAATCTCACCGCAACGCACGAACTCTGTTGCACCGGCGAGGATCCTGAAATAGTTTGGGTATATTTTTAACTCCTAATATTGCCCGGGCAGCGCCGTTAGACTACTCTTTCCGATTTCCAACTGGCAAGGTATTTTTTTGCGTACGCAAGAATACACACGGGCGATCGATCTCACTACACAGAGACCTGTGATATTACTAAAAGTCCGTGTGATAAAAATTATAGCCCTCACCGGGGTTTGAAACCCTGACTTCAGCACTCGATGCTGATACCATACCTCGAGACCACTCAGCCGTGATTGATTATCAGCGTATATTTAACAGGTTCGCTACAAAATCCCCTGCGGCTGGGATAGAAACGACATTTCGGAATTAAGAAACTCATTCGCAGTACTTAAGCCACAGACGCCGACAGATTCCCTTTTAATAATCATTTTAACAGAAAATAGCTCAGGGAGATAATTATTTAATCAAATAATCAGACGAAAAAGCAAAACATAATATATTCGGTACAGAGAAAATTTACAGGTAACATTTCTTACAAGTAAATAATTCAAAATATAGATGTCAGACTTGGTGGCGTTATGCATGGGTTGGTGAGTGGTTGACCGAGTGGTTACAACAGTGGCCTTTTATATGAGATATATAGATTGGATCCTAGAACTCCTAACATGCTCGGTTCCTGACGACTGCACTCGTCCTACTGGCTTGAAGCTCCCGCTTACAGAAAGTCATAACCTAAAGACAAAATAGCCGCCATTACTGTGTCACTGTTTGTAGGCGGAGGAATCTTTAAATCTTATGATCTAGTGCCAAACGGCTAGTGCTGTCGCCAAGGACTTTGCAGGTCAAGATTTTTTTTAACCTTACCAAAGATTCGAACCATGATCTCCCGCTTGACAGCCCGGGGCTCTAACTTTTTGGCCAGCTGCTACTCTCAAAAAGCCTTAACTGATGACTAAACAAGGAAATGATGACAGCAATCGATTCAGGGTTATACTATACTGTTAAACAAAATAAACGCATAGTTACTGAAAGGAACAAACATACTCAAATTTTTGAGTCTGCATCTTTGTAATGCAGTAAGTATAATTACTCAAATTTCACATAAGAATCCCTTAGGGTTCCACCAATCAATTGACACCTTTGTTGGCATCTGGGTCACGATAGTTTTTAAGCGTAAGCCTTTCCCGTTAGTTTTGTGTGTGGTCTCCTCTTGCGTGGATCAGTGAGATGCATCTCCTGGGCATGGATGCGAGCAGATGTCTGGTGTGGGCCTGAGGGATGGCTGCCCACTCTTCCTGGAGTGCCTGGAACAGATCATCTGGAGCAACGTTTCGGCGGCAAATACGTCTTTGCTGCTCATTCCACAGGTGCTCAATCGGACTTATGTCTGCAGATAGGGATGGTCAGGGCAGGGTTTTAATGTTATTGGCAGCCAGGAACTGCTTGGTCTGCTGCGCAGAATGGGGTTTGGCGTTGTCTTGTTGAAAAAGATATCAGTTGGCATCCCAAAATGGAAGGACATGTAGTCGAAGAATTTCATGGACGTATCGTTGCGCATTCAAGCTTTCTTCAGTGTGCACCATTTGACTTCTTCCATTGTAACTGATTATTCTTCATAACATTACATCCCCACCACCGTGCAGCAGAGCTTTATCAACACAATTTAGGGCTTAAACTTTATTTCGGCTATGGTAGACCCTACGCCGTCTATCACGACGCTGCAACAAAAATAAAGATTCGTAACTGAACCAGACACGTCTCCACTTATTTTCGCTTGCCCAGGGACGATGTTGGTTGGCACAAAAAAGTCGATTTTGGCGGTGGCGACGCGTAAGGGCAGGTACTCGGTGTCGTCGTCGAGCCCAAAGTCCATCATCATGCAGTCTGTTCTAAACAGTTTGATCAGACACATGACATCCTTGAGGCAATGCCTGTGCAGTTGACGAAGCTATTGTAAACCTGTCTCTAAGCTTACGAAGCCGAATAATGCGATTCTCCGCTGCTGTGTTGTCACTCTGGGTCGTCCACTGCGATGTCGGTCTTCAACTAAACCAGTGGCTTGGAACCGGTGCCAACGTCGACTGATGGTACTCTGATGCACGTTTAGATGCCTGGCAACCTGACTCTGACTTTCTCCTGCCTGTAATCGGCCAATAAAAATATTCACAAAATTTATCAATAGAGGCTTCATTCGTGACTGCTTGAAAATGAACTGATCGTTTTGGTGTAGTGTTATCCTTTTATAGGGTTTCAATTGAGTAGCGGTGAATAATGTTCACCACAAATTGTGTTGCTTTCTCGTGCGTTCGTCGAGAGCTATGCTAACAAATATGGTCTTAAACACAATTTTAATAGATGTAGGACTCGGAAAAACAGAAAGGACCAGCATAATCAAACGACTTATAATGAAAATGTGGAAACTGCAATGGCAAGGGAGCAATAATGGCAGAGATGCCTACAATAACCTTAAAGAGCCCAGCCTTAACACACAGGTACGGGACAAACTGAAAATTCCAGCTAACAAACTACTATGGAGAGCTAGATTAGGGTGGCACCCAGAGAAATTTACATCTCCACTATGTCTGGACTGCTTTCAAGATAATACATTAGAGCATTATATAATAAACTGCACTAAATATAAATTGGAGAGGAAACCCATTGAGGAGTTTTTTATAAAACGCAAACAACAAATTACTGCAAACAAATGTTTAAATGTAGATAGCAATAAAGACATCCAAAAACTGGTTAAACAATACCTTATTAAAACAAATCAAAACTAAAAAGACCAGATTAGGGATTTGCTCAGTATAACAGAAGGAACTGATGAGATGGTAACCCCGGACATCCTAGAGTCAGAAAGATAGTGTAAGTATGATGAGTGCATAGATGTGAACATGGACACATTCACAAGGATGAGTGCGTGTAGTATGAGTGCATTTGTGTATAGGATGGATACATAAGACACAGTGTATGTAGGCGGATGGTACGGAATCACGTGTGGACGGAACAGTGGGAATATAGTTGTGCGAAAAGTACAGATGAATGAGTACATGGATTTAAATGTTACTGTATTCATGTATATGTGGGTATGAGTGTGCATGTGTGTATATATATGAGAGCGTGTATATTTATATATTTGTGAGTGTATGAATGACAGTGCAATCAAAGAAACCATAACTGTGTTGCTGTATGTCTGTTCATTAATGAGAACGAATGGAATGAAGGATGTAAGCAGCAAGAACGTCATCGCACACCATCCACCAAAACATAATACGTCAGTACCGGACAGGTCACATACCAGTAACGGGACATAGCTTAAAAGTGACACGACCAGACGAAATTACAGACAAAGCGACACAACACGCATAAGACATGGAAGAGTGAATATCACTACGTGTGGATTTACTCGTTTTTTTAATGAATGTAAGTACAGGCATTGGTAAACGCATACGAAAGAGTTTGCGTGTGTACGTAATGTCAATTAGGTATGCATATACGGATAAGTATGAAAGGACGTACAAATATGTAGTGTTGTCTGCATGTATGAGTACTCGAGTGCATGTACGCATACACCTAGTTGGGTGCGTCCATATACTCCGGGGATTCATAAACAAAACCATCCCACTCCACAGCATGCATACAACATGCACATGACCGACAGGACTCATAACAAAAATATGACTGAAGGCAAATAGGGAATACAAGTGACTCGATAATGACAGGACTAGAACGCATAACCTCCAATACCACCCCATCACTGGGATGATAGCAAAGGTTGGTAACGTGATACACATAGTCCCGGCAAAAAGCCACGCTAGAATCCAGCAAGACGGCAACGACGAGAATTGACTGAATGGCCTCCCGCTCCCCTTCCCCCCACCTTTCCCTAAATCTTTCGGATGCACTATGAGTTTAACCCCCCAACCCATTCCCACAGAGAGCACTTTGGTTCGTTGCCCAACATGCAACAACAATTCTCATCGCCGATCATTTGGATCTCAAAGCGTGAGCTGGACGGTTCGGTTATATGGTATTTACGTACACCGGAGCTTAGCTATTAACACAACCCGATCACATAATAACAAATGACGACTGGACCCGCTTAAGACTCCACACAAACTCTCACACACATATCCAATACATGACTAACCCGTTCATATTACAGGAAGACAACTATAAGACCACTATGGTCCACGCGGAAAATTTTCACATTTCGGAACTATTCACATTCAAAAACTGTTTTCAGTACTTTTTGGCAAAATTAAAATACTCAAAATTTTAAAACAATAAATGGTGGCCGAAAGGTCGTTGTGTTTGGAAGCTCGCTCTCCTTCGAGATACGCCTAGCCAGATCAAAGGGAGACAGAACAAACAGGAAACACCAAGAATGAAGAAGGAAGACATGCACCAGTGACAACAGGACGAGCGGTTTGATACGGAGGGAAGCATTAAGCCAGAAATGGCACAAACACCAGTATTCAGTCACGAAAGTGACGCAAATAACCCAGACCACAAATATAGGCGGAGACTGTTAGCAGCCTAGGCTAGCTAGCAGCAGTCTGAACTTGGTCGAGCTTTTTTTTTTTTTTCTTAAAAGGACTTGGACTTGGAAACACAATTGCCCACTGCGTTGTAACGATTACAGAAACCCACGCAATTCACGCTCACATGTCCATGTTGAACAGTATAGATGGGCCTATGTGGCGTAGGCGTTAACAACGAGCTTCGTAATGCCTGGGTGCCTGGTTCGATTCCAGCTGCATGCGATTTGGCAGCAGATTGGTTTTGTGCGTTGGTTTCGACAGTGGAACTGAGAGCCGGCTGTTTTGTTGGCAATCGCAAACTACTGAATCTGAAATTTACCTAGAAAAGCCACAAAAGCCAACAAATTCTGGGAATGGTTCTGCAACATCCTGTAGCAGATTGGCAACTAACCTTTGTTATGTCTTTATGCTTCATCAACAGTGGCTCAGTACATAACCTCTCAGGGGCCGCATTAACGCAGTCAATAGGAGACTCGCTTTCAAATCCAGCTGCGACTTGTTGGTGTTCGAAACCGAGCCGTTCCCGGGTTTCACCCAGTCTCTAGGTAATGGATACCAGAGTTAACACTCTGGGGTAAACAGAGGAACGTCACTGTAGCTACAGAATTGCGTGCGGACGGAGACACAGGAGGACAGTTACTTTTCAGCTCTCCGTACTGGTGGCAGAGCACTTATGGTTTATAACTGTGTGCAGTGACGCTGGTTCACATCTCCCGACTTTACCTTTTTTTTTACCTTTAAGAAACCTCTGTAGAAGTCCTATGTGATACTACGTGTTTTATAATGCCCTGTCTTAACATAAAATGTACCAGCCTAGCAATATTTTGGCTTCTGCATTCAAATGAAATAGATGCAGGCACACATGAGCTGCCTCAACACAACTGTGCTTACCGGCTGTATGGGAGCCAACAAAGTGTAGAGGCTAGATGCTCGCCTTCGAATCTGAAGTCCATGGGTTCGGGTCCTGACTGAGCAAAACCTTTTTTTAATGAATTTGGCTCCCAGGTCGACCCAGCGTTGAGTAAAGTCCTGGGAAGTAAAGGAGGCCGGCGTGATGTTGACCATATCACCCACCAAGTGCTAATTGGGTTATACAATCTAGGTCAAGCCCTATATGCCTGAAGGCGTTTGAAAGTGACCTTTATTTACTGACATACTATATGGCTATATGGTTGAACGAGGTGTCCGGGACTTGTACCTGTTTGGTTATTATCTTAGGGATGTTAAGCCTACGACTGTGATCCTGGAGGCCAAGTCCTGGAGGGGGATGGGGGAGGTGGGAGTGACGGTGGGGAAGTTGGAGGGGTGGAGAGAGAAACAAAAAGGCAAAAAAAAAAAAAAAGTTGATATGCGCAGACTTTACATTCGATTGACTTGATAAAAGTTGCCAGTTGCTTATCACAGCCATCATACGTTCCCTAACAAATAATGAAAGATAAGTTATCATCTATGGCTCGTAAATGTGATAAAAGTGATATCAAAGGGGAAATATTGTCAACAATCTTGAAGATGTGTGATAACAAAGACGTGTATAGCGGTTTTAACACGTTAAAACGTTTAGCACCAATATTTGCGTTAGGAATGACTGCCGCAATAAGGCAAATCTTTATCATAGTGATGAACTTTCTTCTTCTTCTTCTTTTTCTTCTTCTTCTTCTTCTTCTTCTTCTTCTTCTTCTTCTTCTTCTTCTTCTTCTTCTTCTTCTTCTTCTTCTTCTTCTTCTTCTTTCTTCTTCTTTTTCTTCTTCTTCTTCTTCTTCTTCTTCTTCTTCTTCTTCTTCTTCTTCTTCTTCTTCTTCTTCTTCTTCTTCTTCTTCTTCTTCTTCTTCTTCTTCTTCTTCTTCTTCTTCTTCTTCATCGTCTTCTTCCTCTTCTTCGTCGTCTTCTTCCTCTTCTTCATAGCATTCACCTAATGAAAACTCCGGCCTACTATTCTGGTTGTTCGTCTACTTATGAGCTTTAGTATTGTTACAGAACTTGAATTTTGCGTGCATGTTAGTTTTACATATCTGAATTTGTGTGTGCTAAATGTTGGTTCCTCGCTTCTTGGACAGATGCCCTCTGATTTCGAGGGTAACGCTCTTATTTAGTCGACCTTTACAACATGTTTGTTACGCAGCAGTGAGTCTATTCTTTAATGTCAGCCCCAAGATGGGGCCTTATAATCCACACAGGAAATCGGAAATCTACCACTGTTGTTGTGTGTCCAGGAAGTACCGCAGCGCAAGCAACTACCTTTGGGCTCTCATTTGTTGTTGAGCTATAGCTATACGTATAGTTTGGTTGTCAGCGTCTGTGACTTAGGCGTTGCGAACGCGCATCGTAATGCAGGTGCTGGGTTCGATTCCAGCTGCGAATGATTTGTCTAGCTTTGGTTTCGACAGTGGTACCGAGAGTTGAGCTTTCAGGAAGCAGTGGCAAACTACTGAATGTAAAATTTGCATAGAAAAGCCATAACAGCCAAATAATGCTGGGTTTGGCTCTGTAACGTCCTGTAAAGGATACGACACTATTTTTTAATGATTTGGTTAATGCTGTTTGATTGATTGATTTATTTTATGATTAATCAGTAGGCTACTGGAACACTTAGCATCTACATCTTAAAATATTTACTGCGGGAGACGGAGCATCTATGGGTATGCCGGGTGTGCTACGATGTCGATTCTTAAAATCAGTAATCAGTGATTGATTTATTGAGTGGCTATTTTGACTTGATTGGCTGGTTGATTGGTTTGATGACTATCTGGTTGATTGGTTTAATGACTATCTGGTTGATTGGTTTGATAAATAGCTGGTTGGCTGGTTGATTGTTTTGATGACTGGCTGGTTGGCTGGTTGGTTGGTTTGATGATTGGCTGGCTGATTGGTTTGATGACTGGCTGGTTGATTGGTTTGATGACTGGCTGGTTGATTGGTTTGATGACTGGCTGGTTGATTGGTTTAATGACTGGCTGGTTGATTGGTTTGATAAATAGCTGGTTGGCTGGTTGATTTGTTTGATGATTGGCTGGTTGATTGGTTTGATGACTGGCTGGTTAGTTTGATGACTGGTTGGTTGGCTGGTTAATTCGTTTGATGACTGGTTGGTTGACTGGTTGATTGGTTTGATGACTGGTTGGTTGACTGGTTGGTTGGCCTGTTGACTGGCTGGCTGATTGACTGGTAGGATGACTGATTGGTTTGCTGGTTAATTGGTTTGATGACTGGTTGGTTGTCTGGATCGTTGGTTGGCTGGTTTGATAGGCTTGTTGTTTTATGGTTGGCTGATTCGTTGAATTGACGGCTGGTTAGATTGAAGGTTGAGTAGATAACTGATTGGCTGCTTGGCGGGCTATTTGGTTGGTAAGTTGTTAATTTATCGGTTTAATGGTTATTTCGATTGAAATTATTTTTAATTCGATTGAATGTCCGGGTGAAAAATGTGTTTGTTATTTACTTGATTGAAAATGCTGATTTGACATGTAAACGGTTCAATGGTTAGTTCGTGTGAGGAGAATGGCGCTGCGAGGAGTTACCTGAGACCTGGTCGACGCTCAGCATTCAAGGTAAAGGCGAGATGTACATACTTTCGGGTAGTTACTGATGCCATCCGAATTGGAACTCTTCGTTTGCTACTGAAGATGGAGACGGAGCGCTTGTGGGAGTGTCCAGAGAGCTGTGATGTCGATTCGTAATTGAACATTCGTATGATGTTTGATTGTAGGTGTGTTTTTGTGTTGTGTGGCGGTTTTGTTGACTGTCTAGTTTTGTGTTGCATGAAATGTTCATTGGAGATGATTGGCTTGTAGCAGATATAGTTTAAGTAAGACATTGTAGTAGTGGTGTTGGTAGTAATGGTAGTGGTGGTGGTGATGATGTTGGTAGTAGTAGTAGTACTAGTAGCCGTAGTAGTAGTAGTAGCAGCAGCGTATGGTGTTGTTGTTGCTACTGTAGCAGCAGCAGTATTAGTAGTAGCAGAGGCAGCAGCAGTAGTTGGTGTCATTGCTGTTGTAGCAGCAGCATTAGTAGTAGTAGTAGTAGTAGTAGTAGTAGTAGTAGTAGCAGCAGCAGCAGCAGCAGCAGCAGCAGTAGCCTATTAGTAATTGTAGCAGTACTGTCAGTAGTAGCAGTAGTGGTGGTGGTGATAGAGGTCGTAGTGGTAGTGGTGGGAGTATAAAAAGATTAAGATAATTTGACCTCAATTGACTAAGGGCCTATCCTCCATTGGAAGATCAACTGCAGAAGCAGATCCAAGTCAAAACAGCACATGCGGGTTGGGTAGCTGTATGTTGGTCATTAGTTTTCCACTACAGTCAATTAATCAATCAATCCTCATCGCCCCCAGAGGCACATAAGGCAGAGACAAAGTGTCGCAACTCAGTTCGATCATGAGCCATCCTCTCTATCTCTAGTTTTGACCTTCGCGTAGCTTCAAAGGTTCGCATCCAAGTATCTCTAGGTCTGCTTTTTCCTCGCTGTCCTTGTGGTGTTCCTGGGCGCCAAGAGGCAGGTCGTCTGGGATGGGTTTCCTCGTAGGCTTTCCCCCAGTTCTTCATCACTGAGAGTTGTTCTGTCACCTACATCTATGACATCCAGATCTCCTTGAGTATTATTTATATTTATGTTTGATCTGTTTTTGTAGCGGTTATCGTTGTTTTTTTTGTTTTTTTTTAAATACGGGGCTGCTGGCCCCTTGTCTAATCCCTCTTAGTCGCCTCTTACGACATGCCGAGAGGATGTAGTGGTCCTATTATTTATGATATCGGGAACCATACTGGTTTTCCACTACATTCTCAAGATATTTCCATTGTCAACAGACTTCAACATATTGCCCACAGGCGGCAGGCGCGTTAATCATCCATCGTCCACGTACTTTAACTTTTATTGAAGAGGTTCAAACACTTTTGAGTTTGTTCGCTGTGTAACGACGTTGATTCTTAATCGCGTTCCCAATATTCAAGTGAGCAAAATACTATAGCAGATTTTTCACCACGTTTTTATTCGAAAATTCAATAAACGTGTACTGAAAATTGTTGAGTTCATGATAGTTAGTTGTGTAAGTGTGTGCGGGTATATATATATATATGTGTGTGTGTGTGTGTGTGTGTGTGTGTGTGTGTGTGTGTGAGTGTGTGTGAGTGTGTGTATGTGATTGTGGTTTTAGGAGGCATTCTTGTTCGTCTTTTTCTTCTTCTTATTCTTATTCTACTAGTTCTTCTTATTTTCCTACGTCCTCTCATTCTTCTTCTTCTTCTTCTACTTCTTCTTCTTCTTCTACTTCTTCTTTTTCATCTTCTTCTTCTTCTTTTTTGTTCTTCCTATAACTGCAATACCACCACTACCATCACCACCACTACTACTATTGCTACTACCACTACTACTATTGCTACTACCACTACTGCCACTACCATCATCGCCACCACCACACCAACTTTTACCACCACTTCTACTATTACTTTGTCTCGTTTTTGTTCTGTCTTTCTTCAGCTGAAGCTGCTGCTATTGCTGGTGGTTCTGATGCTGGTGTTTCTTTTTTTTTTTTTTCTGCTCTGTCTGCAATTGTTCAATATTTAAATTAACTTTATACCTAATACTTGCATCTTTATAACAGACCCTTCGTATTTTGAGCTCTTGGTCGACACATCTAGCTTTTTAGCCATTTGTTGACCGATTTAGCCTTCTAGAATGAAGGAGCTTGATACAGATATAAACCAAAGCAGACAAGACGATCGAGATGGTATCTGCTATCAATAGAACAGTTGTCAGTGAACGATAATCTCCCGCGCTGGACAGAACAGACGGAGGAACCATCTGTTCGGCAAGGCAGTTACTGATAAATGCGACAGTGAAACTGATAAACTGATTTAATAAATAACTTAAAACACGAAATATAAGGGATAAAGAAAATAATGTTAGCCAACCACCACCGTGTCTTAAAGGATTCTTTTGAGGACAAAGTATATGAAAATGCTGATATCATCTGGCGCTTTGTTGAATTGTTTAAAGCTCTTTAGTTTGAAGATGAACAGTTTTTCCCAAAGTTTCTTTTCGTGCCATGCCTATCTAAGCTTTACTTAACATTCCTAAACTCCTATGTAATTTATAAATAACTTTTAATAATCAAATATTGCCTCTCCTTATGATCAAAGCCTCTCCCTCCTCCCCCCCCCCCCAACCCCCCGCGTCTGGCGTGGTGCCCACGTTGGGAAACACTGGATTAAAAGAAGAAGAAAAGCGAAAAGAAGAAGATGCAGAAGAAGAAGAAGAAGAAGAAGAAGAAGAAGAAGAAGAAGAAGAAGAAGAAGAAGAAGAAGAAGAAGAAGAAGAAGAAGAAGAAGAAGAAGAAGAAGAAGAAGAAGAAGAAGAAGAAGAAGAAGAAGAAGAAGAACAACAACAACAACAACAACAACAACAACACAACAAGAAAAACAACCAGAAAGGATCAAGGAAATAGTGCTTATTTGAAAATATTGTCTTTCGCAGCTTATTCTTTTACTCTTTAATGGATAAGACAGCCAAAAACTTCCAAATATTGCCTTTATTATGTCATTTTAGTGGTGGGGGGTGGGGGGGGGGGGTTAAGCTTAAGGATTTACGGCGGTATGGCTATCGCCACGACTTTCCAGGTGAGCATTTTATTTTGCACCTGAAATAACAAATCCCCAGCCTTAACCCTGGTCTCCCGCTTGCGAGTCCAGCGTGCTAACCGTTCCGCCAGCCGCTCCTCACGGATAAGATACTCCCTCAAATTTGTGAGTAGATATCGGGTTGATAATTTATAGCTGGATCTTGAGTTCATAATCCAGCAGTTTGACTACGTTGTTAATATTACAAGCTGTTTTTCATGCAGTTAGTTATTTATATTCTTCTTCTTCTTTCCTCTAGCTCCGGAATGCCTCATAACGTCATGCGAGGCAGAAATATCTGGAACGGGTACTTTCTGTTGGCTTCGTATAAAGTACTTTCAGTGTCTTAGATATTTCTGCGGTCCATATTCTGCGTGGGCGACCTCTGGCTCTGGTTCTGTTACCGCTGCATCTGTATAACATTGCTCTCTGTGGTGCCCTGTCTCTTGCCAATCTTGCTACATGGCCAAACCATTTTGTATATGTTGCCTACCGATAAAGTTATTTAGTTTATTAAACGACTATTAACATTTGTGTTTTTTTTTTTTTTTTTACAACAATGAACACATAACATTAAGTACCTACGCGTAACAGCCTAAAATGGGTACCAGGAAATGTCCCAAGAAAAAAAAATAGCCGGTTTACTGTTGACCACAATACCCCAGTGGCGCAGCAATGTCAGGTGTTACCCGGTGCTGGAAATTTCCTTCCATGCCCAGTGGCAATTCAATGTCAGGTGGGACCCGTGCGGATAATGTTATGTCACCCCTTACACATACACACAAACACACTCACACACATTTTTCTATATTAAAAACACAAATTTTTGCCATTTATCACATTCTCAACGATGACACTACGTTCGGTCCGCACCACCGGCACCACGGGCACTCTCCTTGTTAACGCCTCTGCATCACCTATGACAGCTAGGGGTGCTTTGCTTGGGGAAGAAATTTGTCACGTTCAGCAAGCATCCCTGAAGGTGCCAGCTTTAGGTTATAATTATGACTAGGTTATGTGAGCCTAATAAACTGGCACGCAATCAAGAGCCCTGAAAAGGACCCCTGCAGTGTTAATGCTGACCGACGACGAAGTCGTCTACCTGCCAGCCAGCGGGCGACCTGATCGCCGATCGCACCTACGAGTGTTGGTTGGTCTTTTAAAACATGGGTTTCACCATGGCTTTTTTTTTCTAGAGAAATGGTACCAGTACTCACCACCAAGTGTCTTTAAAATGTGTCAGTACTCAATACCAAGTATCTTTACAAAGTGTCAGTACTCACCACCAAGTGTCTTTAAAATGTGTCAGTACTCACCACCAAGTGTCTTTAAAATGTGTCAGTACTCACCACCAAGTCTCTTAAAAAAGTGCTAGTGCTCACCACCAAGTGTCTTTAAAATGTGTCAGTACTCACCACCAAGTCTCTTAAAAAAGTGCCAGTACTCACCACCAAGTGTCTTCAAAAGTGCCAGTACTCACCACCAAGTGTCTTCAAAAAGTGCCAGTACTCACCACTAAGTGTCTTCAAAAAGTGCCAGTACTCACCACTAAGTGACTTCAAAAAGTGCCAGTACTCACCACCAAGTGTCTTCAAAAAGTGCCAGTACTCACCGCTAAGTGTCTTCAAAAAGTGCCAGCACTCACCACAAAGTGTCTTTAAAAGGTTCCAGTACTCGCACAAAGTGTCTTTAAAAGGTGCCAGTACTCGCCTCAAAGTGTCTTTAAAAGGTGCCAGTACTCGCCACAAAGTGTCTTTAAAAGGTGCCAGTACTTATCACAAAGTGTCTTTAAAAGGTGCCAGTGCTCACCACAAAGTGTCTTTAAAAGGTGCCAGTACTTAACACAAAGTGTCTTTAAAAGGTGCCGGTGCTCACCACAAAGTGTCTTTAAAAGGTGCCGGTGCTCACCATAAACTATCTATAAAAGGTGCCAGTACTCACCACAAAGTATCTATTACAGTAGCACTGAAATATATAATACTCAAAAAAGTGCCGGTACTGCGTACTGGAAAGAAAAGCCTGGTTGTAGCACTAAATGCGCTACGTGCATTTAAATAGTCCTTTTTATGACTCATTGTTATCTCCATACGAAAGTCAGATTAGGAGAGCATGAATCTTCCATGTAGCAACATAGAGCTAGGACTATCTCGCCATCATTCGAAAGTAAATAAGTGCTACTGGGCCGAAACGTCTCTATAAAAGGATTCTCAGAATAACATAGACCAGTGTTTCCCAAACATTTCTTGGTCGCGGCGTCAAAGCAAAATATTTCCACGGGGCCCTAACCTAAGTAAAAGTATGACTATAAGTGTCTTGGATAAATTTTTATGAAGCTTTTACAATATTTCGCGGCGCTCGTGTGAAGAGGTCGCGGCTTCCCGGGACGCCACGGCTCACAGTTTGAGAATCACTGCCGAGAAGAAAAGAAATACTGACGTCCAGAATGATCTAAGCATCAAGACAGATTGGCTAGTAAAGAGCATCGTGTCTCGGAAACTGAAACACTGTGACCATATCAAGCGCCATGGTGTCTTGAAGCGAACAGTCTTCTTCATCTCCTTTTGCTTCTTTTTCTTCTTCTTCTTCAGCTACTACTATCACCTCAAAGACAGATTGGCTAGTAAAGAGCATCGTGTCTCGGAAACTGAAACACTGTGACCATATCAAGCGCCATGGTGTCTTGAAGCGAACAGTCTTCTTCATCTCCTTTTGCTTCTTTTTCTTCTTCTTCTTTTTCTTCAGCTACCACTATCACCTCAAAGAAAGACTGGCTAGCGAACAGCACTGTGTCTCGGAAACTTGAAATCTTGTGACTATATCAAGCGATACAGTGTATTAAAGCGAATAGTAGCAGAGAGTAATAGGAGCAGGGGTAGACCAGCCCTAACGTGGAAACAGGACGTGAGAGACATCTTGGGCAGCAAACTGCATGAGACAGGTGAGATAGCGAGAGTTTCTGTCAGGCGGGATGGGATAAGAGCGACGTTCTCAAATGACCTGCCACCTCATGGTAATTCATATCAATAACAAACAGCATTAGTTATTCACATTTGCTGACAAATAGCATTAGTTTATTTCATCAGCGAACAAAGAATATTATTTACTTCCATCAACAGACAAATAATATTAGTAATATACAACAACGAGAAAATAACATTAATTATTTCCACCAACGGACAAATAATAATAGTTACAATTACCGAGACAATAACATTAACTATTTAATAATAACTTTAGCAAACTACAGAAAGGTAGCATCAAACGTGTTTATTATTAAAGCAGATGTAAAATGAACGAAGTAGAACGATATCGCCAGTTGCACGGGATTTCCTTGTGGAGCCTGTTTGCGCAAGACCAACAGCGAGTTATCGATCAGTTCGATAGCCTTGTAGCTGCGGCTAGCATTAAAAATTGAACGGACCCTGGTAATGCCATTGGTAACAGACATCTGCCAGAGCTCGTCTGGGTGGGGAGCTGTTGGGGTCGGGTTCGGGGTCGGGTGGGGTTTCCGTCCAGGCCTGATTGTGTTACCGAGAAGGGAGAAAAACAAAATTAACGTTTTCTTTGTCTGTTAAACAGTTGTCTTTTTACAGGTGACATTGTTCGTTTTATCTCTCCGCATCGTTCAACGGAAAATGGGAAAATTGATGACGATGATGATGATGAAATTAATTGTTTGTTTCGGGGAGTCGTGGAAGCTAAGCAGGTAGAGTGCGAGCTTGCAGACCCTGTGGTTATATGCTCAAATCTTCATCTAGGTTTTCTTTTGTAGAAGTTAACTGGGGTGCCCATGTTGATTTGACGTTTACATGAACAAAAACAGTCAAATACAGAGAATATCGAGGTCCTGAGAATGAAAGGAGAGTTACTAACGGATCTTTGTAATGAGGAAATAAAAATATTATGACTTAATTAAAAGGTCTAACACTTTTTTAAAAACCATACTGCAGGAAAAGGTCGAGAGCAGGAGAGCAAGAAGTAGACATCGATACAAGTGGAATGAAAACATCAAGAGATGACAGTTGAACAGCAGTCTAGGAGAATGTACAACTAAGACAAGAGGCAACCTTAAATGGGGAGACGACACCTAGATTCGTTGATTATTGAATAATATGTGTACAAGGTAATGGTATGCGAAGCAAATATGGCCTATTTCACCTCCTGATGACTTGATGTTAGAATGTAGGTTGTTTCCTTTTGATCGGGGTGCACGCTTCTCTTGCTGATTTAAATATTGTTCAAGTCATCTTCACTACGCTTTTTATAAGTCCGCAGTGTTCTCGTCATGCGTCTTAAAAAATATTTCTGGAAGCTGTCAGCCTCAACCAGGTCCAAGCTGAGGGAGTTTGAGTTGAGTTGAGTTAAGTTGAGTTGAGTCAAGAATTGGCATCACAGCACTCAGGACATTCCATGCATGATCTGTCCGCATCTTCAACAGCCAGCGCAGAGTTCCAATACTGATGGCACCAGTCAGAACCTAGTTATATGTCCGTCTTGACTTTCCCTTGAGTGTAGCAGAGTGAAGTCACCCACAAGAAAAAGAAAGAAACAATGAAATACAATTTAAGATTTCTGGCTTTTTATTGGAAGAAGATTCCTTCCAAACAATAACAATTTCCCCCATCCTAATTCTCCCTCCTTTAAAGAAGAAGAAGAAGAAGAAGAAGAAGAAGAAGAAGAAGAAGAAGAAGAAGAAGAAGAAGAAGAAGAACAAGAACAAGAAGAACAAGAAAAAGAAGAACAACAAGAAGAAGAACAACAACAAGAAGAGGAAGAAGAAGAAGAAGAAGAAGAAGAAGAAGAAGAAGAAGAAGAAGAAGAAGAAGAAGAACAAGAACAAGAACAAGAACAAGAACAAGAAGAAGAAGAAGAAGAAGAAGAAGAAGAAGAAGAAGAAGAAGAAGAAGAAGATGAACAAGAACAAGAAGAGGAAGAAGAAGAAGAAGAAGAAGAAGAAGAAGAAGAAGAAGAAGAAGAAGAAGAAGAAGAAGAAGAAGAAGAAGAAGAAGAAGAAGAAGAAGAAGAAGAAGAAAAAGAAGAACAAGAACAAGAACAAGAAGAACAACAAGAAGAAGAAGGAGAAGGAGGAAGAAGAGGAGAAGAAGAAGGAGGGGGAGGAGGAAGAGAAGGAGAAGGAGGAGGAGTAGTAGCAGCAGCAGCCGCAGCAGCCGCAGCAGCAGAAGAAGAAAAAGACATACACAGAGATCTATTGATGCACTCTCTTACTCATCAGCCCCTGAGGTCAAGAAGAAGCAGCCCAGAAAGAATCCGTAGCGGGGAGATGAAACTACCCCAGACGAATGTATGCCTCCGGAGTTTTTAGGTTATCAGAGCTATCAGTCGTGATGATATCAAGGTTTCCCATTTTACACCTTGCTTCTACCTGCAGGCACACCACGTGTCGTCGGCAATGTGTGCTTCCTGATTTTGTCCGCGCACTTTAGGCAATTGCATGATTTATTTGCTGCACACGGCGTCTGCCGGGTGTGTTGCGTCCCTTTGTGTTGAACATTTACAGTACCAGACGGTTATTTATTAATATTTTACCCCCCCCCCCCCCCCCCCCCCCCCCCCCCAGATGACGTCACAGGACAGTCCAACATTTTAGAGGGTGGTAAGACGGGGTTTACAGGCTTTTTGATGCTTTCAACGACCCCAAAACATCTGGAACTGGCCCTAACCCCGATCCATCTACGTCCCACGGTAGAGTGCAAACTTGGTCTTACGACTGCATGTAGCCCAGGTCCCACGACTGCATGCAGCCTATCTACCACCCCCTGAAATGTTAGACTGTCCTTTGAACTGTGGATTTCCTCTGTTTGGGGTAGGTTATTAATAATGCATCTACCACACAATTAGTAGGTGAGGTTTGACCCTACGACACCGGCACAACAATGGACTAACAGTCGGTGACACAAAGTATCACCATTCGGATGAGAATCCCCCAAGCGCAAGTCTCAAAAGATCTTTCAACCTTTAAGTTTAATTAGGGCCCCCGACGATATCCAGATTAGGGTTGTTGTTGTTTTTTTTTTTAATTATTATCCAGAAGCCATGAGTTGTTAACCCTTAGGCTCGGATGGATATCGCAACCTTTCGGCCTTGATTCCATTGTAAATACCGTTAATTTGGGAGAAATGTGGCTTTTCTGCCTACCCCCGGGAGTGAACCCGGACCACAAGGAGTACGTCACCCACTCACCGCGCAATCCGGTTTAGCCAACTACGCCAGAGAGACCGGCAGATTAGGGCTTTAAAATAACCAGAAAAATTGTGTCCCATATTGAGGTGTTATTAAATATCTCGTCCCCATGTGGGATGCAATCTTTAGTGATTTTGAAGCCTCCTCTGGCTTTTGTCGGGGGTCCCTAGATATAGCCTGGCCTTAAATATGGCCTAACAGATGAACGGGGTTTCCGGGACGTCTCCACGGGTGATCCTCATCAGAATGGTGGATCCTTGTGTCACCGGGTGTTTATGGCCTGTGTGATGTCCTGGTGGGGTACAACTTACCTACTTATCTACAACAAATAAAACCAGTCAGCTTCACATTATCACAAACATGAGGATAAGGATGATGATTGCGGCTACACCGTCATGACAAGAGAGTTACTGAAAGTAATAATAATATTTCAGAGAGCCGCCGTGGTCTAGTGGCTAGACGCTCGGCTGCTAATCGGAATGTCGTGGGTTCGGTCCCTGACAAGGCCGTATTTTTTTCAAAAATAAAATTGTCCCACAGGTCGACCCAGCCTTGATTGGGTACCAGGTACAGTCATGGGAAGTAAAGGCGGCTGGCGTGATGCTGACCACACCACCCACCAAGTGCCATTTGGTCTATAGAATATAGCTCTAGCCATAAATACCCAGTAAGCCTGAAAGACGTGGGAAAGGATCCTTTAATTTTTTTTTAAACTAATAATAATATTTTAAAACACACACACACACATTTTCAAATTTTTTTTTCTGGTCACATTAAAAGACAATACGCTTTCAAAAGAAATACTGGGGGGAAAGGTCGTGGAAGACAACATAAAGAGATGAACTAACAGCAGTTTGAAAGATGTAAAACCTTGGAGATCCATGCAAACAACCTTTACTGTGAAAACGGTACATGGTGGATTGACTGAGGGTTAAGCCACACAAGTTCAACCCGCTAACCTGTGCGGGTAAGGATGTTATCTAATTTTATAAAACCGACTCTTCAACCCCACCAGAACATCACACAAGCGACAAACAAGCGGTGACACAAAGTGCCACCGCGCGGATAAGGACCACCCAGACACCCCTTTCAGCCTTTGGGCCATATCTATGAATCCCGCTATATTCAGGGACCACCGGCAAAAGCTAGGGTGGGGTTTCAAGAAACGAAAAATTGCAAACCACACAGGGAAGACTGAGTATAACTAAATGATTTCATATAACCAAAATGAAAACCTTATATATGTCTTTCTCCTGTTGACACCCGGCCGCCAGGAAACAAAATTAAAATATTTCCCAATCTGTGACTGACCTTGTTATTTGCCGGATCCCGGTAAAAACCGGCTAGGCGAGGGACGTGTCATGGCCGCACAACTGGACTCGTCTCCCCCGGCATCCCTCCTGTTTTCGCATCGATCCGCCGCTTTTATCGGACAGGGATATCGACTTTCCTTCACAGCGGATTGTCCTTCATTTTTTCGATTTAAATTTGTTGCCTGTGTTGTGTTGCCAGAAATGGCTGGGATTTTTTTTTTCCTCCCATTTTGACTAAACATAATTTTTCCCGGCAATTTTATTTGTTGCTTGATGTATTAGCGCCGCAAGCTAACATAATATTGATAAGAAAAAAAAAGATGAACAGGGGATTGGAGGGAGTGTCTGCGCGTGTGTTTTTATCTATCTATCTATCTATCTATCTATCTATCTATCTATCTATCTATCTATCTATCTATCTATCTATCTATCTATCTATCTATCTATCTATCTATCTATCTATCTATCTATCTATCTACCTACCTACCTACCTACCTACCTACCTACCTACCTACCTACCTACCTACCTACCTACCTACCTACCTACCTACCTACCTACCTACCTACCTATCTATCTATCTATCTACCTATCTATCTATCTATCTATCTATCTATCTATCTATCTATCTATCTATCTATCTATCTATCTATCTATCTATCTATCTATCTATCTATCTATCTATCTATCTATCTATCTATCTATCTATCTATCTATCTATCTATCTATCTATCTATCTATCTATCTATCTATCTATCTATCTATCTATCTATCTATCTATCTATCTATCTATCTATCTGTCTGTCTGTCTGTCTGTCTGTCTGTCTGTCTGTCTGTCTGTCTGTCTGTCTGTCTGTCTGTCTGTCTGTCTGTCTGTCTGTCTGTCTGTCTGTCTGTCTGTCTGTCTGCCTGCCTGCCTGTCTGCCTGCCTGTCTGCCTGCCTGCCTGCCTGCCTGCCTGCCTGCCTGCCTGCCTGCCCGTCTGCCTGCCCGTCTGCCTGCCCGTCTGCCTGCCCGTCTGCCTGCCCGTCTGTCTGTCTGTCTGTCTGTCTGTCTGTCTGTCTGTCTGTCTGTCTGTCTGTCTGTCTGTCTGTCTGTCTGTCTGTCTGTCTGTCTGTCTGCCTGCCTGCCTGCCCGCCTGCCCGCCTCTCTGTCTGTCTGTCTGTCTGTCTGTCTGTCTGTCTGTCTGTCTGTCTGTCTGTCTGTCTGTCTGTCTGTCTGTCTGTCTGTCTGTCTGTCTGTCTGTCTGTCTGTCTGTCTGTCTGTCTGTCTGTCTGTCTGTCCGTCTGTCTGCCTGCCTGCCAGACTGTCTGCACTGTTTGTGAGCCTTTGTAATAAAAGTTATGTATGCACGTTTGTCTGTCCGTTAGTCCGCCTGTCAGTCTTTGTGTGTGTGCGCGTGTGCGCGTATGCGCGTGTGTGCGTGTGTGCGTGTGTGCATGTGTCCGTGTATGCGTGTATGCGTGTATGCGTGTATGCGTGTATGTGTGTATGCGTGTATGCGTGTATGTGTGTATGTGTGTATGCGTGTATGCGTGTATGCGTGTATGCGTGTATGCGTGTATGCGTGTATGCGTGTATGTGTGTATGTGTGTATGTGTGTATGTATGTATGTATGTATGTATGTATGTATGTATGTATGTATGTATGTATGTATGTATGTATGTATGTATGTATGTATGTAAATAGTACATGGATGCCCTACTTATTGGAACATATGTGGAATTAGTGGATAAATAATGATGTTATAAAATTGATTTGATTCGTGTGAAAGCAAATTCTTCAATTAATAAATAAAAGAATGACTGAACGAATACATTAATGACCTAATAACTGATTTAAATTGTGATCGAACTCCCATATTAGTGAAAAGGTAAATCAATACATTTGTTAGTTTATTAATTAATGTCGTGTAAAGGAAAGGCATGAGCAACTACAATATCCTGACATTGTTCCAAACCCGTTTAAACGCAGGGAACATTTGGCACTTGCCTGGGAGCATAGGGCTCCCTGCTGTTGTGTGTATGTCAACTTACTGGCCATAAACACAAAAGATATTTGACGTTTAAATTATTTATATGTAATATGAAACCAAAAGTATACCCCCCCCCCCCCCACCCCATCCTTTTTTGCCCATCTCCTTTTTTTCATCAACAGGATTAGTTGACGTGCCAGTAAAATAAATATTTGTTTATATTTTTTTAACGACGATTCACATGTCATTCTTGTGAGTGGTTGTCGTAGGGGCCCCAGCACACTGGTTTGCCCAGGGGCCCATAATCCTGTTAAGACACGCATCTTGTCACTTCGTCAACAGCTTCCACGCAAAAAGCCAAATCAAAACAGTTTTCTTTCTTTATGAAACGACTTCAGACATAAATCTGACAACCAAGTTTTGAAGAGTGACTCAAGAAGTGCTAATACTTCAGCGCATCTGACAGCTGCAAAAAGTGCAAGCGGGAAGATCTATTCCTGCGCATCTTAATCTAAATACCAGATCTTATTACGTGAAAATGGCGGGAGATTATAGCTAGCATGCCAGATTTTCTAGTGCTGTGCGGTGAAAGAAATGTGACCTGCTTGCTGGTCAACATGCAAAAGAGATTGCTGTTCACTGGAAATATCGTTATAGCTACAGACATGTTGTTGGTAGTTTTAGATCGCTGAGTTGACACAGGCTTTAGTTTTCTTAATCTCCACATTGTGAAATTGGAATTCCTACTCCATATAATGAAACTAAAATTCCTACGCCACATAATGGAACTCATATTCCTACTCCACATTGTGGAACTGAAATTCTTAGTTTTCTTTAAATGTTCTCCGCACAATAAAAAATAAATGTAAATAAATATATAAACAACAATAAAGTAAACAAACGCTAACAACAGTAAAATAAGCAACAAATGTCTGGGTGGCGTTCGCTTTCTGAACAAGACTATAGAACAGTCTCTTATCAGCAGATGTATTCATCATTGTCATATAGCAAGTCCTTGTAAGATTGTGTGGCATACCTCTCCCGTTTTCTCAGGGATAGTCCTGGTTTTTTGGTTACCTCGATTGTTTCCGTGAGTACTCTAGATAAAGACATCAATTGTCCTGTTCTATAAAAAGAAAATGAGGGATTAGGTAGAGAATAGAACATACACTGGCAGTTATATTTGTAGATCATTTTACATTTCATACTTGTTTTTTTTTTTCAAAAGTGTAGCCTAACGGCGCGACCCGGGCAAAATTTGGAGTTAAAAATCTAGTATTTCAGGGTCATCGCCGGTGCAACGGAGTTCGAGCACTGCGCTGAGATTCTTCAGACTCGTTTTTGAGTTAGAAATAGAACGGAGCACTTATGGGTTACACCCTTGTGTCATGATGTTGACCCGTTGAATAAACATAAACATAAACACAACATATACTTGTAATGAAAATAATAATAATAATAATAATAATAATAATAATAATAATAATAATAATAATAATAATAATAATAATAATAATAATAATAATAATAATAACAGTCGTAGAATAATGTTTCCTGTTTATTTGTTTGGGAAAAAAAGGGGGGGGGGGTGTTTAGGGGAGCTAGAGTTAAACTGACTTGCTTTAGATGTCCCGTTTTTAGCTAAAAAAATTAGTAGGATGTCCCGTGTTTAGCTCCAGTTATTACCGAATCACCTTATTTATAGAGCGTCTTTCTTTTCCCGGCATTCAGTCAGCTGCCAAGTTTCCTGGCCTCGTAAAATGTCAGGCCCAGGGTGTCACTGACATCCTGTCTACACCATAGCACTGGTTGTCCCCTGCCTGTTCTTCCAAGAACCATGCTGCCCTTTTATTCTCTTTAAACCAGCGGGTCTCAACCTGTGGGTCGAACGACCCTTTCACAGGGATCGCCTAAGAGCATCGGAAAACACATTAATTAAAGTTATAAAGTAGCAACGAAAATAATTGTATGGTTGGGGAATCACCGCAACATCGGGAACTGTATTAAGGAGTCGCAGCATTAGGAAGTTTAAGAACCACTGGTCTAAACCATC
Source organism: Candidula unifasciata (assembly GCA_905116865.2). Lineage (NCBI taxonomy): Eukaryota > Metazoa > Mollusca > Gastropoda > Stylommatophora > Geomitridae > Candidula > Candidula unifasciata. The sequence continues at coordinate 78,105 of CAJHNH020002824.1, forward strand.
ATGTGGTTTAAAATTGTTAACGTGTTTTAATTTACGAGAAACGATACGACTGACAAACCAGTTCCCCCTCCACCACCTCCACCTCTTGATGTTCAGATAGTTAAGGATATAGGCGCTGGGTTAACACCTTCTCCCCCCCCCCCCTTCCCCCTTTTTAATGAATTAAAATGTCTTTATCCATGTATATAAATTAACTTTAACGGTATTTAAATATTTCATATTATTTCAGGTATAATATTATATCTATTTACTTGTCATTATTTATATTAATAATAATAATAATAATAATAATAATAATAATAATAATAATAATGTAATAACATTGGCGACTGCTGAGGCAGTCCCGATAGAATGCAGCAATTTCAGATACCACCACAGGCATTAGGTCTCAGAAGATCAGCTACAAGACTAAGAGGACGACCTCAAAAACATTGGACAGACAACATTATGGACACTCTAGGCAACTGGCTCTCGATCTTCCTAATGTTGCAACCTCTTTTATACAGTTCCCTCATGTTGTGGCGACCTCCAAACAATTATTTTCCTTCATAACTTCAATGAATATGTGTTTTAAGATGGTCTTAGGCGACCCCTGTGAAAGGGTCGTTCGACCCCCCAAAAAAGGATCGCGACCCGTACGTTAAGAACTTCTGCTCTACGCCTTCACTGCATGACAATAACTAGTGGTAACTAGCGTGCACTGGATGACAAATTATTCCTCCCCACGCTGCTTAACGGCAGATGTGGTTTATGATGATGACACTAGTGAGGATCCTAAAATTGGGGGCGGTTGTGTCGGGGCGCCAAGGGGCCTGTGGGTCTCTATTTTTCCTTATGAAATGTGTAATCCTGAAGGACGTGGGGCTGAACCACCTGTGTGTTTGGTACGTGTCGGGAATCCTGTTAGGAATAGACGTTTTCCTCCTCTTCTGAGTCTACACAACTGGAAGGATCATTAGGTAATATTTGAGTTCTTCTTCTTCTAATTCGCGTTCACCAGCTGTAAATTCTGGCGGAAAGTTCTGGTTGTTCATCCACTTCTGGACTGCAGTCCTGTTCCAGAGACTGGCTGTTGCGTGTGCATCCGTTTTACAGATCTCATTTGTATGCAGACTGCTGGATCCTTGCCTCTCAGGCATATGCACTCCGACTTCGAAGGAAGCTCCCAATTAGTTGACTCTTACGACATGCTTTTGTGTAGGCAGTAGGTCTATTCTTGTTTTACCTATAATATGGCCTGGGAATCCACACAGGGATATTTGAGTTCAAGATTACTCAGAACAAAATTAATTAAAAGCTATATCCGCACTAATGAATCATCAACCGGCTCACTGCACTCGAAGGAAAGACAAAACGGACATATAACCAGATTGCAACCGGTATCATTAGTAATGGAACTGCTCGCTGGCTGCTGAAGATGAGGATGGAGCGCGCATGGGCATGCTTCGTGTGCTGTGATGTCAATTCTTGACTTAATTCAAAGAATGAATAAATCATTAAAAGCGTCAAAGAAGTCTTTAAGTACAGGAAATCGTGCGCAGAGCCCTTCAAAAGAGCATACTTTGTTGCCATTGTATTTTAAAAACGAGTTGAAATTTTTTCCCTGTTGATTGCTGTATTGATTTTCTGGTTCTATGAAGTCCAGGCTGAGGCGTTTCTCACTCTATTTTTTTTTTTTTTTGGTCAAGGAAATTTTCATTTCTGTGCTGTTATATTCAGAATATTTATTGTTGTATGCATGGTCCTACTATATATGCCTCCCCACAGCGGCATTCTATCTATCTATCTATCTATCTATCTATCTATCTATCTATCTATCTATCTATCTATCTATCTATCTATCTATCTATCTATCTATCTATCTATCTATCTATCTATCTATCTATCTATCTATCTATCTATCTATCTATCTATCTATCTATCTATCTATCTATCTATCTATCTATCTATCTATCTATCTATCTATGCCCGGCTCTCTAGCGAAGTTGGTTAAACCTGACTTTCGCGGCGGCCGGGTGACGAACTCCTTGTGGTCCGGGTTCACTCCCGGGGGTAGGCAGAAAAGCCACATTTCTCCCAGATTAACGGTACCTATAATGGAATCAATGCCGAAGGGTTGCGATATCCATAGTACCGAGCCAAAGGGTTTACAACTCATGGTTTCTGGATACGTTAAAAAAAAAAAAAAAAAAAATCTATCTATCTATCTATCTATCTATCTATCTATCTATCTATCTATCTATCTATCTGTCTGTCTGTCTGTCTGTCTGTCTGTCTGTCTGTCTGTCTGTCTGTCTGTCTGTCTGTCTGTCTGTCTGTCTGTCTGTCTGTCTGTCTGTCTGTCTGTCTGTCTGTCTGTCTGTCTGTCTGTCTGTCTGTCTGTCTGTCTGTCTGTCTGTCTGTCTGTCTGTCTGTCTGTCTGTCTGTCTGTCTGTCTGTCTGTCTGTCTGTCTGTCTGTCTGTCTGTCTGTCTGTCGTCTACTACTACTACTACGACTACTACTACTACTACTACTACTACTACTACTACTACTACTACTACTACTACTACTACTACTACTACTACTACTACTACTACTACTACTACTACTACTACTACTACTACTACTACGACTACTACTACTACTACTACTACTACTACTTTCATTTCTACGACAATGCTCATATTTATGGCATTGTGGTGCTGGGGTGTCTGTGGATTACCTCCCTACCCGGACAGCAAGCAGCCAGAAGTGCCATGTATTAGTTCTAAAGAAAATATGGGTTGTGTTTCTGCCTTTCCCTTTAACACGTAGCTAAGGTGGGGCTCACAGTGTGCTCATTCCCTGCCACCAGATCGCTTGCAGGTTTCGCTGAGCTTTTCTTGGCTCTAAGCATGGCCTAAGCATGAGTAGTCGAGGCAACTGGATCGTTTCTGGTATTCAGGGGGTTAGCATACTTGTTTCCACTTCTAAGACTGTTTAGCACCCCTTTCAGAGGGAGCAGTACTGTGTGGTGCACCGGGTTTATTACCAAGGTTTGCTCCTCTAGATCCATTGTGTTTTGCCTGGGTATTCGAACGCCTAGTTACCAGGACTACGTCGGGGAGGCTGTGACTCTTCGCCACGCACAATGATCTTGAGGTAAGAAGGGTTATGCTAGGTCAAGAGGCTGACACCGCAATGGAGGCTCCTCTCATGAACAGATATTCACTAGACCCAGGGTGAAGTAAGGGGGGAAAACCACTACCCACAACACCAACACTTCTTACCCCCTGTCTCTCGACGCTTAGTCCTCTCGAGGCTCAGAGCTGACAGACTGGCAAAGAAAGCAGCAACATAAGAACAACCACCTACAGCGACAACCTTACAGACAGCAAAAACAATTACAAAAGCTATAAACAAAGAGACTTGGCTGAACAGATGGGAGATACTGGAAGAGAGGTTTATAGACACATAGCTAGCCCTGATCATAATGACAGCATTGACCATTTAACAAGAAGGGACCAAGCCACCATCTTCAGACTTAGAACACAACATAATCCACTAAATGGACACCTAAACATAATACAGCCACAACACTACCCAGAGTGCCAGCTATGTAACTACCCCTACGAAACTGTTGACCATCATCTCTTTGAGTACCCAAAACTCAGTGAGACTAGAAGAATGCTAGTCCCTCCGAGACCAGACAAGTGGAACACCTTGTACGGAGGAAAAGAACAGCTTGTGAAAACATGTAAATTCCACTACATGGCATTGGGTCAACGGGCGAAAGCGCATGCGCCGCTGGATCAATAATAACAACGACAACAACATACAACAATACCAGAACCGTCATTGCTACTGACACTGTTAAAGTTAGTTGCGTATCCTTTACAGGATGTTGCAGAACTAGCCCCAGCATATTTTGGCTGTTGTGGTTTTTCCAGGCAAGTTTACGTCCAGTAGTTTGCCATTGCTAACCAAACGATCGGTTTTTCGCTACAAATGTTGAAATCAACGCAAAGCACAAGGCCCGCACCTGGGATGGAACACGGCACCCCGGCATTACTATTATCATGACTACTGACACTACTGCTAGCCTCTGTCTCGCGCAAACCCCTCTCCCCCAGCCCCACCCCACCCCCAACCCCTGTTTTAGCGTGAGTGAAGGGACTTCGGGGGACTTCGTGTTTTTAGTAAAGTTGTTAAGTTTCTCCCCCTCCCCTCTCCCACCTCATGCAGTAAAGCCGCTGTTACTTTGTCACCGTAGGTTCCAGTGCAAAAACATTCTAGTTATATTGGTTTCAGGTTTTCTCAACGTTTGGAATATCTAACGCCAACATCTTGTTAACTCCTCTTGGTCCACTGGAACTTGTTTAGTTCTCTCCCAAAGTACAATATTAGACATTCTATCATACCGCGTTACAAATGATCATCTTCAGTTCTGTCAGGCTATGTTTTCATTATCACATCTCCCCGTGTAGGTTCCGGGGCCCTATTATAGGAAAAACAAGAATAGACCGACTGCCTACCCACAAGCATGCCGTAAGAGTCGACTAATTGGGGGCTTCCTTCGAAGTCGTAGTGCATCTGTCTGAGAGGCAAGAAACCAACAGTCTGCATATACATGAGTCAGATCTATCAAACTGATGCACACGCAACACTCAAGTTCTGAAACAGGACAGCAGTCCAGAAGTGGATGAACAACCAGAACTTCCCGCCAAAGTTTACAGCTATTGAACACAAAGAAGAAGAAGATTATCACATGTGTCCTGTCTTGATGACCAATGAAAACAATGTTTTCCCGAAATGAATTTACATATAACAGACACACAGATCATGCCTCTCCACAATCTGCAACTGCTTGTATCAGTTCGTGTGTTGACATCCCTCCATACCATGACAAAAGACTGTCAAGATCTTTTCACGCTGTCTTTCGCTGTCTCTTTCTCAGCAGATCTTCCCAGTGGTCACAACATGTTCCATTTGCCTTATTCTCATAACACGAGCAAAAAATGATGATGCTCTCCTTCTGATGTTTGCGATAAGTTGTCTTTAAGCGAGCATTTGCCTCTTTCAAGAATCCTGGGTCGCTCCTCCGTGGCCTCAAGATAATGTTCGGCTTATTTGTTAATTGTCCAGGCTTCACAGCCGTATGTTAAAACTGGCTCTATGTAGCATGCGAGAATTCTTTTCCTAACCTCCAACGACATAAATTCATTGCTTATTACAAATGAAGTATAAAAAAAAACTGAATAAATTCAACCGAAATACCCGTGGTGTCTTTCGATACATTTCCTCTAATTGCCAGAAGTTCACGATACTCACCTGGCTTACCAGGGTAAGTGGAAATTTACACTGAATTTCTTCTGTTGAACAGAATAATTTAATTATTATAGTTTTCTCTGGGAGCCAGATACATTTATCTCTGGCATGTAACAACTCTATCTCTGTTGGCTGTCTCTATAGGTTCTATATGACGTCAAAATTTGGCAGACAAATATCTTCAGATCCTTAGCGAGAATTCAAATCACGATGACAAGCATGAGAATCTAACGTTCCAACGATTCGACTAAATGTTCCTTATTACAGCAGAACATCTGGGAGGAAGGCGAGAGGGAGATCAAGAAAGAGATGGATAAACGGTATCGCTGAAATCTTTAAAAAAGGCGAACAAATCTATCACCCAAGCCACTCGAAAAGCCCAAGACAAATACAGAAAATTACGACACTGGCTACAACCTGGTATCAGCGAGACCCTAAAAGAAGAAGTAGTTCCTTACTGTTTCCAATTAACTTATAGACAGCGGGGCTATCAATAAATAAAAACTCGTTTATGATACCGTCAGTTTCAGTCCAGTCATAGACAGAAAATTTAAATTTTCAAATGTTGACAGCAGATAAAATGTTCCTGATTGATTAGTTCATGCCATCATTTGTAATTTGCCACGGAGATGCAGAAAACTCCCGCCAAGGGCATTAGCTTATCCAATCATCAAGTGCGAACAAAAGCCACGCGCGGAAATTGGCGATCGATGTAAATTTCATCAGTCAGTTTGCAAATATGTATGATTAGCCGACCGGTAGATGACACTGTGAGCCTGAAGATTGAAGGATAATGACTCACGGATCATACATGATTATCTGTTACACTTGTTTTTGTGCCATTTGCTATGAAGTGGCAAATAAAGTTCGAAAGAAAAGTGGAGTTGGTGTAGTATCCCTGCGTAAACAAACACGTTGAAAATATCTCTTATTCTCTAAATCCCTCTCTCTGACACTCTCTTAATCTCTTTAGCTCTCGCTCGCACTTCATGGATTTCGCTCAATCTCCGACTTGCTCTTTGTTTTGCTTCTGCTCTCTCTCTCTCTCTCTCTCTCTCTCTCTCTCTCTCTCTCTCTCTCTCTCTCTCTCTCTCTCTCTCTCTCTCTCTTCTTTCTCTCTCTCTCTCTCTCTCTCTCTCTTTCTTTCTCTCTCTCTCTCTCTCTCTCTCTCTCTCGCTCCCCTTCCATGCACCTTCGCCCCCTTAAAGGTATAAGAGAAGAAACAAATGTAAAAGAAAAGAGAGAAGAGGAAAATAGAGAAGAAAAAGAAGAAGTTGATGAAGAAGAAGAAGAAGAAGAAGAAGAAGAAGAAGAAGAAGAAGAAGAAGAAGAAGAAGAAGAAGAAGAAGAAGAAGAAGAAGAAGAAGAAGAAGAAGAAGAAGAAGAAGAAGAAGAAGAAGAAGAAGAAGAAGAAGAAGAAGAAGAAGAAGAAGAAGAAGAAGAAGAAGAAGAAGAAGAAGAAGAAGAAGAAGAAGAAGAAGAAGAAGAAGAAGAAGAAGAAGAAGAAGAAGAACAAGAAGAATCGTAATGAAAAGTAATACTTTTAGATTGATGCTAATTGTGAAAGCATGATGTTATAATATTGTTATTGTTGTGACTACGATATGGAATCTCTGAGGTTCGGAAGGGAAGATCGTGGGTTGGGGTTCTAATGAGGGCATAACTTTTTCCAGAAATCACCTTGGCTCCAAGGTCGATCCAGACTTGAGGGGGTTCAGTCCTGGGAAGTAAAGGCGGCCGGCGTGATGTTGAATACATCACCCACCAAGTGCTGTTTGGTCTATAAAATAAAGGTTTCAAAGTTACCTGTAGTTAAGTGTCTGTTTGAAGTTTAAAGTGTGAACAATGGATCAACATCATGACACACGGATAGTAACCCATAAGTGCTCCGTTTGTTTTCTAACTCAAGTCTGAGTCTGACGAAGCTCAGCACAGTGCACAAACTCTGTAGCACCGACGTGGATCCTGAAATACTTTAGGTAGATTTTGTACTCCAAATTTTGCCCGGGCTGCGCAGCGCCGTTAGGCAACTCTTTTTGATTTCTAACTGCCAAGGGATTTTTTTTTAACGTGCACAACAATGCACACGGGCGTCCGATGTCACTACCCAGAGACAGGGGGGAATTACTTGAAGTCCAAGTTCACGTGAAAAAAATCCCAACCCTTACCGGAACATCTAGCACTCTTGGCGGACACCATGCCCTCAGAACAAGCAGCCCCCTTCCAGTGTCCGTTACATGTTTTTTGACTAATAAATCTATTGTTTGTTTCAGAAGCCATGAGTTGTTAACCCTTAGGCTCGGTATTATGGATATCGCAACCTTTCGGCCTTGATTCCATTGTAAATACCCTAAATCTGGGAGAAATGTGGCTTTCCTGCCTACCCCCGGGATTGAACCCGGACCACAAGGAGTTCGTCACCCGGTCTCCGCGCAATCCGGTTTAGCCAACTACGCTAGAGAGCCGGGCGGCAATAAATCTATCTATTCACGTGCTTTAAAACCACATCAACTCTCTTTGTATAAGTCAACCATGTGTTTTAGTCGTCTGTTTATGTGTAATTCTAAGCGACATATATAACGCATTATAGACACAACAGCCAATATGCCAGAGACTTAAAAGCGAGGGAAATTCAAACCTAATTTTATCTCAGCCCGTAAACTATAACATAATCCCACCAGCCCTCTTGGCGACAATGCAACCTATTATGGCCATCATCTCGGGCGCCAGCTGGTCACGTGAGCCTAATATCGATCCAGGGAGGGGGCCGCTTTTAATCAGGTCCCTGCTTCATGCCAGTGTTTTCCTAATTCACCCCTTCTCTAGCCAGCTGACAAGCCAGAACATGAGAGGAAATGGGTATTATAATAACGATGTATGATAGAACTGACTGTTGGGAGTACAGGATTGGAGAAAGATCTAGCCAGCGTTAGATGCGCATAATGAAACGTTACTATTACGTAGCGCCCTTTCTAATGCGGCAACCCCTAATACAGTTACTTGTGCTGTGGCTACCCCAAACCATACAGTTATTTTCGTTTCATAACTTCGGTGAATATGTTTTTTTTTTTTTTTTTATGGTCTTTGGCGACCTCTGTGAAAGGGTCCTTCGACCAAAAAAAGGGTTGCGACTCACAGGTTGAGAACCGTTGCTCTAACGAATCAGTGTACTTTCCAGTATGGAGTGTGTGCAGGGTAGTTTAGGTCAGTGTATTTCAACCAGTGGAAATTTTCCTTAGCGTCCTGTTGATATTTTCTTCCAGGTCATGCTGATGTGCGGGGAAATGAGCAGGCAGATAAACTTGCCTTTCCTGCATCACTTGGTTGTGAGTTGATGTATGACAGGCTAGATGTTGTGGGGGTCTCTTTGGGAGCGAGTTAAAAGTGCGGAGGTACAAAAAAATCATAGCGGTCTGGGAAGAATGGCGCTGCAGGGAGTTATCAGAGGATCTGGCCGACGGTCAATACTCAAGGAAAAGTCGAGACAGATATACAGTCAGACAGTCACTTGTACCATCGGAACTAGGATTCTTTGTTTGCTGCTGAAGATAGGGACGAATCGTGTATGGGAGTGTCCGAAGTGCTTTGAAGTCGATTTCTAATTCAACATTAAACCGGTGGGCAGTGACCCACGAGCATCGGAAATGTACAGGTGGCCCGCCATAAATTTCTTGATGGTCTTGTAACGGGGTTAAGAAGCTAGTTTTTCTCTTTGAAGATTCTGGTCGGTAGGATTACCACCTCAACGTTGCTCCCATCATGGTCTGTCTTAGAGAAACTCGGTCTCTCGCCAGCTTTCCCGCCTCGTACACTTTCATATTCAAGGGTCACTTATATCTTGTTCGTCTAATACTTCAGTAACACGTAGGTCGTCTGTGAACGACGGGCAGGGTGATCTCCACTCGTCCGAAAAGGCATAAGACGTCTATCACGGAGGCGCACTTTTGCAATTATCAGACAAAGTGCGGAAGAAGATCAAATTTCCACCCGTAATCGATAGGTTATTTAAGGTGAACTTAAGAAAAAAGTCGCTAGGTGACAAGCTAATACGATTTGGTGACATCATTTACATTCATCGTGATCGCGAGTTCGGAAATGTGAAGACATATTGCCACCAATATTCATACGGGGTTAGATCTGACGAATAGCCCCGCTGCGACTGAGCTTTGTCATAAGATCTGCTTACGATGTGCTAGACTCTGGCACCATGATGGTCAAATGGCATGCGACCACTGACCTGACATGTCCACTACGTAGAGCTAAGCAGACACACAGCACGTATTCTCCGCGTGCAGCAAAGCCCTAGGCCAGGGACGATATATATGGCGTCACAATAAAGTCCTGAAAGAGTTAGCGGACATTGTAGATGAAGCCGGGATGAGGGCCAATGCGAGGGTCATTCCTACCATTCACTCCCCCGCCCTTCCCCATGCGCTTACTGAAGGCTGGGCAGATCTCTAAAGGTGAAGTCAACAAGGGCGCATACGCTCCATCAATACTTGACTGTGCGAGGGACTGTCTCGTTTCCAGAAGTACCAAGTATAAATCCGTAAGACCGGCCTAAGACCAGAAATGGTGATGCACTTTTAGGAAAAAACGCTAGCTCATCCTAAGAGAGCTTAGCGTGCCGTACGAGTCGTAGATGGAAGAAAATCACATGTACAAGCTTGAAAAGTACGGTGATCTGGTAATCTATTTTTGCGGGACAATCATTTTGTCTGTGGACATAATTTTTTTTTTTTTGGGGGGGGGGGGGGGGGGGGGGGGGGGGGGGGGGGGGTCTTCAAATTCAAGAATAGGTTTTGATCTTAGTTGTGTTTTTTTGTACAAATATGAATAAATTTTTTATTCCTATTACATTGTTTCAGAGGAGGACTGTGCAATCTGCATAGTCTAACTCCGAGAAGTGATGCAATCAAGTTATCAACAGATCAAATATTTCTCATTATGTTTTCGTCGTATATATTGAATAGGTGTGGGAAAGAATGCTTCCCTGTCTCACTCCCTTTTGCACCTCGAATAAATCAGGTATGTCACCAGCTGCTCTAAAGGCTGCTTGTTGTTCATGACACACTTTAATTGAATGCACAAAATGTGTTGGAAACCTCAGACTCCTCACTGTGTTATATTGAATTTAACAAATCAACTGCTATCTACCTTTGTTTTTATTCTGTGTTTGGCTGGCTGTCAAGTGGGCTGCGAAATAATTTCCCCTTGTTTTGGTGACCCGCTGGTGTAAAAAAGTTGAAGAACATTGTTATATGCAAGAAGGTTTCACGGACAAAGGACTCGGAGTACGTGCTTGGTGTAGATTCGTTTCAGTGACAGATGGTATCGGCGGCTGCTTTAGCGCATTAGTTAAGTGGTGTGTGAGAGGTTTACTATCAGCGGGAGGGATAAATGGTTGGGGCTGCAGATATCGGATGTTGGTTTGGTGTGAAGTTTGAACCTGTGGGCTGTTGAATGTGGGGTTTGAATCTGTGGGTGGTTTGGTGTGAGGTTTGAACCTATGGGTGGTTGAGTATGTGGTTAAAGTCGATGGGTAGCTGGCTGGGTGTGAGGTTTAAACTCACTGTGGCTGCTTTCATGAGGTATGAACCCATGGATTGTTTTGGGTGTAAGATTTAAACCCTTGGGTGTTTCGGTGGGAGGTTAAAATCGATGAGATGTTGGGTGTGATGCTTTGCTGGACATGAGGTTTAAACTATGATTGGGGAGTGTGCGAGGTTTAAATTATGAGTGGTGAGTGTGTGAGGTTTGAACTATGAGTGGTGAGGGTGTGAGATTTAAACTATGAGTTTGAGGTTTAAACTATGAATGGTGAGTGTGTGAGGTTTAAACTATGAGTGGTGAGTGTGCGAGGTTTAAACTATGAATGGTGAGTGTGTGAGGTTTGAACTATGAGTGGTGAGGGTGTGAGATTTAAACTATGAGTGGGGAGTGTTTGAGGTTTAAACTATGAATGGTGAGTGTGTGAGGTTTAAACTATGAGTGGTGAGTGTGTGAGGTTTAAACTATGAGTGGTGAGTGTGTGAGGTTTAAACTATGAGTGGTGAGTGTGCGAGGTTTAAACTATGAATGGTGAGTGTGCGAGGTTTAAACTATAAGTGGTGAGTGTGTGAGGTTTAAACTGTGAGTGTTTGAGGTTTAAATTATGAGTGGTGAGTGTGTGAGGTTTAAACTATGAGTGGTGTGTGTGTGTGAGGTTTAATTATATGTGGTTAGCCTGGATTGAGATCTGATCCTGTGAATGGCTGGGTGTGAGGTTTGGATCTATGGGAGATTAGAAGTGATATTTGTCGTGGAGTGAACAGCCAACCCTACACGATGGACGAGTCGTGATGCTGACTTTCCTAAGCGGGCAGTCACATTTCAAACTTAAACCCGTCCGGAGGGGTATATAGTCAATTATATTGATATATACCTTTATATGATGAAATATTCACTTCTAGACCCTCTAGTTGCTTTGAGAAATCTTCATTTTCAAACTTGCAACTGTGGGCTGAGTATTTCTGGTTTTTAATTCAGAAATTTCTGTAAACCGGTTTACTCCTTGGGCATGAATACAGGGGACTTCTTTCCTGGAGACGCGAAGCTTAGTTTTGAGCGGCATTCTTTCGCCTGGTCTCCAAAGTGTCAGTCTATAAATAAAAGTGGCGCATACAAAGAACCAGTTCTATCTTTGAAGAATTCCTAAGCTTGGGTAAGTTGATTATAGTTTACAAGTACCATAATATATGTCTTTTTTAAATTTATTAAACCCGACAAGTAATTATTCTCTGACTAGACAAACGAAGTGTTGTGCCTCCTAGCAGAAATATGGAATAGGGGTAATCTTTTAACAGTTAACTGCTGTGACGTCAGAGCTCGACGCTCTGAGTCAAAGGTGTGTTTGGCACGGAAATATCGGGTGTGTAGTAGCAGCCTGTGGAGATGTGATATATATATATATATATATATATATATATATATATATATATATATATATATATATATATATGTATATATATATATAGGTACTAACGGGATACATTGTATGTCTGTGAGTGCAGATGTGAGGGTGGAGAGAGGATGATCTATGTGTGGTAGTGTCTATATATCTCCACTATATAGCTTGTCTTCTATCTGGTGTACTAATTTACAGACAGATAAATGAAAGGAGACATTGTCTACTGTTCTTGAGAGTTACACTCTGAGGAATGGAGAAGGGTAGCAGAGTGTGGGGTGAGCTAGTCTGTGATTAAAGTTGATTACTAATTCTGAGTTCTTTCCTGACAGGATGATACCTCCTTAGAGATCAGGCAGACGAATCACAGTCCAGCCAACAACCACCAACCCATACCATTCTGGGCACCAAGTATACCCAAAAGTCCTGTATATTGTTGCCACTACCTCAACATGGCAAGAGCTTGGTTGTGAGTTCCAGGACTGGTGGACAATTGCAGACACTTATGTCATCAATCCAGAGAATCAGTCTTCAAGAGCTTTGTTGGGCTCTTATGCAGTTCCTGTGTCCTCACCTATGAGACAGTTAGCGGACACCACAGTCTTCAAGAGCTTTGTTGGGCTGACTTGGGTGTCCCTGTTTCACCATTCTAACTGTCTAGCTTTTATGTTTGTGTGAGTAATAAGTGTAATCTGTGTTAACATGGCTATGATAGTATACTATCATAACCTGGGGGCTACCTTTTTATAGTAGTGGGGGTGTCCAGCCAAGTGTGCCTAGGAATATTATATATTTTGTAGTGCCAAAGCTTGAGTTGCCCTACTCCTGAAATAAGTTGAGCGTATATTGGCCACGGGGTATCCCTTAGACCAATACGAGCCAACGACTCAACATTATTATTTCAGAGTGCTGTTGGTTCTTAATGAGAAATCCTTAAATCAGGCACGTGACAGGAGCGGTATGTGACAATATTACATTTTGTGAGTGGGTTGGTATACGGTTTAAAGAGACGACTAGTTTTTATTTTCTACAAAAAGTGAACCGTAAGAATGTAGAGAAATGTGGTATCTATACTGTAGATAAGCTTGTGTTCCCAATGCAGTGAAACTGTTTCTTTTTCAGAAAAAGTAATATTTCTGTTTCAGAAAGAAAACAAAAGCACCTGTTGTAGGAAATGTGATATTTCTGTTTTAGAAACATTTGTTCTTGTGTAGTAAAGGTGCTTGTGTTTCTATTGTGAAAATAAAACCAGCGTTTTTGTTGTAAAAAAAACCTGTTTCCCCCCCCCCCCCCCCCCCCCCCCCCCCCCCCCCCCCCCCCACAATCTTACTTGAACTAGTAATTCTAGTAAAGGTACTAGTGTTTCTGTTGTGAAAATAAAACCAGCGTTTTTGTTGTAAAAAACGTGCACACACACCCCCCCCCCCCCCCCCATCTTACTTGAACTAGTAATTCTAGTATAAAGTTGTACTTCTATTCTAGAGAAACACGTACAGTGGTATCTCAGTAAACGTCCCTAATCCGTTCCAGATTCTTGGACGCATACTAGACAGCATGTACACCAAACAGGACGGATACCAAACAGGACGTTAATCAAACATGACGTTTACCAAACAGGACGCATACAAAAACAGGACGTATACCAGACAGGACGTATACCAGGCAGGACGTATACCGAACAGGACGCATACCAGATAGGACGTATACCAAACAGGACGTATACAAGACAGGATGTAAACTAAACAGGACGTATACCAGACAGGATGTATACTAAACAGGACGTATACCAGGCAGGACGTATACCAAACACGAAGTATACCAGACTGGATGCATACCAGACAGTACGTATACCAAACAGGATACATACCAGATATTTTACCTTGCATACAATCGCTCAAACACTCACTCACTCACTCACTCACTCACTCACTCACTCACTCACTCACTCACTCACTCACTCACTCCTACACTCACTCACATTCACTCACTCACACCCCTACTCACTTACTCACTCACATACTCACTCACTTACTCATTCACTCACTTACTCACTCACTCACTCACTTACTCACTCACGCACTCACCCTCTTACTCACAGGCTCACTCACTCACTCAATCACTCACTCCCTCTGACACTCACTTACTCACTCACTCACTCACTCTGACACTCACACACTAACTTACTCACTCACGCATTCATACACTCACTCACTCACTCACTCACATACTCACCCATTTACTCACCCGCTCACTCACTTACACACTCACTAACTCACACACTCATTCACTCACTCACACACTTACTCACTCATACACTTACTCACTCACACACTCACTCATTCACTCACTCACATGCTCACTCACATGCTCACTCACTCACTCACTCACTCACTCACTCACTCACTCACTCACTGACACACTTACTCACTCTCACTCGCTCACTCACACACTAACTCTCTCACTCACACACTTATTCACTAAATCACACTAACTCACTCACTCACACACTCAATCACTCACTTACTCACTTTCTCACTCACTCACACACTCACTCACTCACACACTCACCTATTCACACACTCACTCACTCACTTACTCACTCACACTCTCACTCACCTACTCACTCACTTACACACTCACATACTCACTAATTCTCTAACACTTAATCACTTACTCACTAACTCACTCAATCAATCACTCACTCACTCAAACACTCACTCAGACACATACTCACTCACTCAGTCACACACTCACTCACTCATTCATCATTCACTCACATACTCTCACTCACTCACTAACTCACACACTCACTTATACACTCACTTATACACTCACTCAGTCAGTCAGTCACTCAGTCACTCACTCACTCACATACACACTCACTCACCCACTCTCACTCATTCACTCATTCACTTACTCACTCAATTACACAATCACTCACACACTTACTTACTCACTCACTCACTTATTCATTCACTCACCTAAACTCACACCTACTTATTCACTCACTTAGTCTCTCAGTCACTCACTCACTTACTCACACACTCACATACTTACCCATTCACTCCCACACTCACTCACTCACACACTCACTCACTTATTCAGACGCTCGCTTTTTCACTCACACATTTACACAAACACTCACTGACTCACACACTCACTGACTCACTCAATCACTAACTCACTCACTCACTCACCACATTGTATAAACAAATACATAAGAGAAAGTCTACTAAATAAATACTGAAATAAACACACACACACAAATAATTAACAAGGGAAATAACGCTGAAAAAATGTTAACAATAAATAAATAAATATCGCCTATACTAAAAATGAAATGACCAACAACAACAACAAAAGTAAATGAACAAAAATACTTAGGCATACAATAAAATAAAAGAAAAAAAAATTAAAAATAAAATAAATGAATTGGGAAAAAAGCGCAATAATAATAATATTAGTAGTAGTAGTAGTAATAATAATAATAATAATAATAATAATAATAATAATAATAATAATAATAATAATAATAATAATAATAATAATAATAATACATAGTAATAATAATAATAATAATAATCATTAAAAAATATTTAAAAAATTAATTTAAAAAACAATTTCAATTAAAAAAAATACCCTGAGATAGGTGTGTAGTGGTCGTATTGTCCAATGTGGGGTGTTGATATTTGACCCCGGATTCGACGGCGGACTAGAGGGAATCATCACCTCCAGGTTGCCAGCAAAGCGCGACTGAGACTAAGCGGTTGGTGGGCCACCTTGCCGCGCCTCTCGTCCAGAACCAGGAGGAAAAGTCAGCAGGACATCCATCTGTGAAAGCCATCTCCTCCTGACGTACTCATAGACAGTCGGGCCGAAGCCAACAGTCGGCACTGACTTGTTATCAACACGTCGCCCAAATTATGGCGACAGTTTTATTTCATGGCGCAAGCGGATGTCTTAGAAACACAGAAATACAGTAGAACCTCGACTAACGAGCACCTCTCATAACGAGTAATTCGCATTACGAACAAAACAAATTGTTAAAAAAAAATGACTTGCTTAACGAGCGACGTTTCGCATTACGAGTGGCGAGGAGAAGAGAAGTCCAGGATTGTGCGCATGCTACATCAGTCTGAGTTTAGCCATCGTTCCAGTAACATCGTAGTGTCGCTTGTGATCACACATTTTCTCAAACTTGTGTTATATTGTGATATATGTACATGAATCCTCCAGGCCTACAAGATGGCCTCTATGGAGAATTTAGGTTCATCAAGATCCGGTTTCTGCCTCCCAACACCACTCCGCTACTCCAGCCCATGGACCAGCAAGTTATTTCTAAATTTAAGAAGCTCTACACTAAAGCACTCTTCGAGCATTGTTTTCAGGTGACAGAAGGGATCAACCTCACTCTCAAAGAGTTTTGGAAAAATCACTTCCACATCGTTGCCTGCCTCAAGATGATCAACAAGGCGGGAGAAGGGGTTACCAAGAGAACTCTAACTTCTGCTTGGAAGAAGCTTAGGCCGGAGAGCGTTGTCGATTTGTGACTTTGAGGGGTTCGAGACATTACCTGTGGAACCTGTAGTCAACGAGATTGTGTCTTCGGCCACTATCATGGAATTGGAGATGGATAACAGTGATATCGAAAAGCTTGTGAAAGAGCACAGCCAAGAGCTGACCGACCAAGAGCTTATAGAGTTGCATTGTGTTTCACAGCAAGAAGTGTTGGATGAAAGTTTGTCAGAGGAGGAGGAGGAGGTAACAGAAATGCAACAATCTTCTGTCGAAATAAGAGAAATGCTAAAAGCATGGGAAACTGTTGCATCTTACATTGAGAAGCATCACCCTAGTAAGGAATTATCTATGCGCGCTGCAAATTTATTTAATGATAATTCTGTCTTATTTTCGCCAATTTTTGAAGCGTCGGCAAACACAAATGTCTCTTGACATCTTTCTAGTAAAAAAAAAAATTAGCTATGTACCAAATTATTTCCACTTTTGTTTTCTGCAGATTGAATTCCAGGTAGGTTCGTTTTGCGTTTGAAGAAAAAATGAAAATGATTCACTCTCCTTAACAGAATGTAGATTATTGTCTTCGAATAAACGTTATACATAGTATTTTGTGAGTATTTTTTCGACATGGAACGCATTATCGTATTTTACATTAATTTATACTAGAAAAATTGTTTCGCATAACGAGTGTTTCGCTTAACGAGTATGATTCTGGAACGAATTATGCTCGTTAAGCGAGGTTCCACTGTATGCTTAGCGGAGGTACGAGAAGACCTGTCCGTCGTTGTACGATTGGTGGTTTCTATGTATGACATCCGCCATTTTGCTCAGGCAAAATTTAGAGTTAAAAATCTACCTTAAGGAGAATCAGGATCCTTGCCGGGGCAACGGAGTTCGTGGACTCTTCAGACTCAGGCTTGAGTTAGAAGTAGAACGGAGCACTTATGGATTAGACCTGTGTGCCATGATGTCGATCCGTTCAATAAACCAAACCAAACGACTGGCACCTAAACAGTGGGGTTCAGAAATCGTGATATTTTAAACTAACATATAAACCATGGGTTCTCAACATTCACAATGGCGTGACCCGCAGGTTGAAAACCACTGCTATAAACCAACAGTCAGAAGCCTCACAGACTGATGTCCTCTCTTTCGTTTTCATTACCCTTATCTTGTCCCATCCTCTAGTTCTTTTTTTTTTTTTTTTTTTACACATCTCCCTCTTTGTACCGACCGACTCACATGCCGTTCCACTGTATGTTTGTTTATTTGTTTGTTTATACAACGGATGAACATCCGGGCATAAGGATAGTAAACCACAAGTGCTGGGTTCTACTTCTAACCCAAGCCTTAGTCTGAAGATTCTCAGCGCAGTGCACCAACTCCGTAGAACCGTCGAGGATCCTCAAATAATTTATGTAGATTTTCAACTCCACATTTTGCCCGGGCAGCGCCATTATGCTACTCTGTTCGATTTCCAACTACCAAGGGATTTTTTACGTGTGCAACAATACAAACGGGCGTCCGATCTTACTACCCAGAGAACAGGGGAAATTACTAGAAGGCCACGTGAAAAAAAATCCCAGCCTTCACCGGGGTTTGTGAAACTGGGACCTCCAGTCCTCGAGGCGGACGCTATTCCCTTAGACCACTTAGCCCCTTTATATCTCCTCCCATCCTCGGTTTTGTAAGGACGCCAGTCTTTTCTCTCAACTCCGTCTCAGACGATTATGTGAGGATGAAGATGACCTTTATAGCAGGGCCCACGAAATGCCATATTTTTTCCTATTTCATGGCTATGCTGATTCAGTCTTAGAATCTACCTCCCGTGGCTCTCAGGACATCAGTCGGGCTGGTGCTTTCATTCATTTGGAGTACCTTTCCTTGATTAATGAGAGGCAAGCTGATTTTGACTCATTCAAGCACACGAGTTGTATTCCAAATTAAGATCGTATACCAAGCAAACGTTTTCTGACTAAACAGGACGTGTACCAAGTTGGACCATACCAAAGCGGACATTTACCAAGATAACACTATATTTCTGTTGTAGAGACCCTGCAGTTTTTGCTTAAATTAAGCAGTGTTTCTGTTGAAGGAAGAATGGCATTTCTATTGTGCATAAATTGGTATTTATATTATAGTCAAACTAATAATTATGTTGTAGAGAAACTGATATTTTTATTGTAAATATAACTGGTATTTCTACCACCAGCATACGTTGTTTTTTTTTTTTTAAATTAAAAAAAAATAGTTGCGTGGCAGAGTTTAAACAGTCTCTGCTTTCTATCCAGCTAAGTGAGAAGATATTATTTTATGCCAGAGGTTCTCAACCTGTGAATCGCGACCCCTTTAGGGGTTTAACGACCCTTTCACCGGAGTCGCCTAAGACCATTGGAAAACACATATTCACTGAAGTTTTGAAGTAGCAACGAAAAACATTTTATGGTTGGGGGTCACCACAACATAAGAAGCTGCATTAAAGGGTCGTGGCATTAGGAAAGTTGAGAGCCACTGTTCTCACAGTTCCTGGCTCTCCTACTTCAAACTCGATTCTATTTGCCACTCAAGTTTATGTTCAATTCGAAACTGGCAGACCATTTTACATAACCATTAGACAAATGTATGTTCAGAATACGCCACTCAGTCAATCAGGTGCGTGTCGTCTCCACAATAAAGGTTGGCTGCAATAGATTCCCAGCAGGCTCTGTCTCTCGCGTTGGTAGTACTATTTCAGACTGCTATTTATCCATCTCTTCGTGTTGACCTTCCAGCTTGTATCGCTGTCTTCCTCTTACTCCCATGTCCTCAACTTCTTACTCCAGTATGCATTCTTGAACGAGTGTTAGGTCTTTTATCCACCAATAGTGGTTCCATCAATACTGGTTCCATCAACACTGGTTCCATCAATACTAGTTCCATCAATACTGCTTCAGTCAATACTAGTTACATCAATACTAGTTGGATCAATACTGGTTCCATCAATACTGCTTCAGTCAATACTAGTTCCATCAATACTAGTTACATCAATACTAGTTCTATCAATACTGGTTCCATCAACACTGGTTCCATCAACACTGGTACCATCAATACTGGTTCCATCAATACTGGTTTCATCAACACTGGTTCCATCAATACTGGTTCCATCAATACTGGTTCCATCAATACTGGTTCCACTAACACTTGTTTCATCAATACTAGTTCCATCAATACTAATTTTAAGTATTTGGTGAAAAACAAAAACAAAAAACTCGACAACGTGCAACCAGCATTCTCTGAATGCAACTGCTGGAAACCCCGTTCAACCTGTTAATCATGTGACACAGGTACATTGTTATATTGGGGAAGTACAAAACTGTTACCAGGCAACCTAAATATTCCACCCCAGGCCATGTTTTTGTGATTGTCTAAGAACCCTCAACTTTGCGTTTAACAAAAACAAAAAATTATACGACCCGAATTCGTTTCGTAGTTTGAGCTGGTACCAGTTTCCCCGACCAGACCCCAGTCTCCACGGAATTCTCCATTAACCGCGTTGTCTGTGGGAGTTCTAAAGTGCAAGTATTCCACCCAGACGAAGGGTAAGGGCAGTGGCTCCCAAACTTCCTGATGCGGAGACCTTTAACGCAGATCCTCACGCTGTGGCGACCCCAAGCCAATCAATTATTGTCGTTGTTACTTCATAACGTCAGTAAATATGTGTTTTCCGATGGTCTTTGGCGAAAACTGTGAAAGGGTTGTTCGACCCACAAAAGGGTGGCGTTCCACAGGTTGAGAACTGCTCGGTTAGGTATTCATACCCGATAATGCAAAGAAACTGGAACGAAAAGAGAAGACCTGGAGAGAAACAGAGGAAAGGGGAGAAATAGGGTTGACGAACGTATCGATCCAGTAGTCGGGGCAGATTTTATTCCCCTTGTCTGTCCATCGACAGAGACGAGTTGACCGAGTTATGGATAGGTTTTTGAAATTATAGAAAAACTTCAGGTACTAAATATCTAGGTCTCCCGACGTTTTTGCAATTGTTCGTGTTTTTTTCTTTTCAGCCCCAACCCGGCTGTGGCCTAAAAATTAAGTAAGGTAAAGGACCCTTTTCCACGCCACCAGGCGTATAGGGCATATAGGGCTTGACCCATATTTTTATAGACCAATCGGCACAAGATTGGGTAATGTTGTCAGCATCACGCCGGCCGCCTTTACTTTCCCGCTACTGCACCCGGTACCCACTCGAGGCTGGGTCGACCGGGGAACCAAGGTCATTTTTGAAAAAAGTTCGGCTCCACCAAGGAGCGAACCCACAACCTTCCTATCCACAACGAGCGTCTAGCCGCTCGGCCACAGCGACTCTCGCATAGCCTAAAGCCGTAATATAATCTAACGGTTGAACGGAGTTTCTGGGACTTGAGCCCGGATGATCCTCCTTGAGTAGACCAGTTGTTAGCTCACATGTATGATAGCCCGGTAGTCATGAGTTTGTAATCCCATAGAGGCGGGGAGTTTGTTTTTTAATTTATTAAGATTTCAATGTAGCAGCGAGAGAATGACTTTTGCTATCACCTTTTTTTTTATGTATACCTGTTCAGCTTGAAGAAGGTAATAACTGGGGCCGTTAGTTATGTTAGAATTTTTATGATAAAAGAGATTTATTTTTTAAATTAATATTTATGACCTAAATAATTCATTCTAATAATAGAATGTTTTTTTTTTAATAGAATGCTTTAAAAATAGAAAGCTTATTTAAAACAATAGAATTTTAAAAAAAAATAATTAGAATGCTATTTTAAAATAATAAAATGCTTTTTTTTTTCTTTTTTTTTTCAAATAATAAGTTTTTTCAACTTTTTTTCTAAATATTCCTTTTCATTTATATTTTATGAGTTTTTTTTATTTCAATTTTTTTTTTAAAGACATTTATATACCGACTAAATGAGGTTGGTTAGTTGCGTATCCTTTACAGGACGTTGCAGAACCAACCCCAGCAGCCCCTGGCTGTTGAGTGGTCTCTCTAAGCAAATTTACGTCCAGTAGTTTGCCATTGCTCACTGGACGGTCGTCCCCTGATACCACTGTCGAAACCAACGCAAGGAGCATGGCCCGCTGCTGAAATCGAACCCGGCACCCCGGCATTACGAAGCGTTTGTACTTAGCCACAGAGCCGACGGCATTACGAAGCGTTTGTACTTAGCCACAGAGCCGACGACCACTTAATCAGGATAAATGAAGTTTTTGTAATGTCCTACCATGCAAGCAGTGACATTGCCAGGTCAGGTTGTACCCGGTGCGGAAAATGTCCTGCCATCACAATGCGCGCGCGCACACACTCACAGTTTTTGAATGTTTCAACACATTTTGTCGTCATCTTCCTCAGTGACGACCCCGGGTGCGAGCAGCACCCCCTGCACATCCCTTTCTATGCCTTTACACACAAGGCCATATTAACCCTTTGGAAACGACTCGGCAAAATAGTCAAAAAGACGAATGGACCGATCCGTTACCTGTGCCCAACAATGGAGTAAAGCAGCGGCACCCTGGTCGGCTAAAACAATATCGCCGCACAGCTACCTTCAAAGCTGTTGAATACTTAAGAAAAGAAGAAAACAAAAAACAGTGCAAATTTAGTGTTCAGCTACCTTTAATGTGATGAAGGAAATTATTTGGAAACTATTTGGTGCCGTAGTGCCCAGTTTGAGAACCGCTGGTGTAAAGGACTTGTGTCATAGCAACCAAAAAATATCAGCAGGACGCTGGACAGGGACAAGAACCCAGAGGAGTCTGCAAAGCCTACATGAACTTTTCTTTACACAAGAGAAGTGTTAGGACTTATTCGGGCTTGATCCATCAAAAACTTTAGACAAACTGTTCAATTTAGTAATGTTTGTTCTAAGTAATTAAACAAATGCCTGCAGAAATATGCAAATTAGATAGCTAGTTTGAATAAATGTTGAGCTGTCAGTGTGATTCATAAAGATTGTGTTAGTTCCTTAAATTTCCTACAGGAAGATGTATAGTTTTGATTATGTGAATAAAACCTTTTTTTTTTTTTTAATTTGTGTCTATGTGTAAACTAAGAGAATCACCTACTGAAGGATCCGTCTTTCAGGCACTGAAGCCCGGCTCTCTAGCGTAGTTGGCTAAACCGGACTGCACGGTGAGCGGGTGACGAACTCCTTGTGGTCCGGGTTCACTCCCGGAGGTGGACAGAAAAGCCACATTTGTCCCAGATTTACGGTATTTACAATGGAACCAAGGCCGAAAGGTTGCGATATCCATAATACCGAGCCTAAGGGTTAACAACTCATAGCTTCTGGATACTAAAACAAACAAACAAACTAGGCAATGAAACTTTGAATAAGCCTCTGTCTGCAACGGATAAACAGTGTGGCTGAAATATATACTTAACTATCATGTGGAGTCGCCGTGGCCGAGCGGCTAGACGCTCGCCGCGGATCGGAAGGTCGTGGGTTCACTCCCTGGCGGAGCCGGTCTAATATTCAAAAATGACCTTGGCTCCCAGTTCAACCCAGCCTTGAGTGGGTACTGGGTGCAGTCCCGGGAAGTAAAGGCCGCCGGCGTGATGCTGACCACATCACCCATCTTGTGCCGATTGGTCTATAAAAATATAGGTCTAGCCCTATATGCCCTATACGCCTAGAGGCGTGGAGAAGGGTCCTTTACTTTACTTTGACTTACTATGATGTTGAGGTTCTGAATCACACATGGTGGTCACCTGGACTTGGCCTCGTACTAGTCAGGACTTATGTCAACCTCTCCGTGTTCATCCTTGAAACAGGCTCCCATCTATGGCTAGCTTACCCCCTAACACAACTAAAATCATTGCCAGTCTTTAATGTAAAAGGAGGATGGCCATAGCAATGCAAAGATTGAACAGCCTTAAAAGTCTATGGTTAAGCACCTGCAAGGAAATCAAAATTAGAATTTTGAGAGCATGCATCTTTCCTGTGGCTACATACGGATGTAAGTCGTGGACTATCTCCCAGTCCTTAAGAAAGAGAATAGGGGCTTTTGAGCTGAAATGATATAGAAAGATTCTCAGAATAATCTTGGACAAAGAAGATGAGAAATATTGACATCTTAAAAGATCTGAACATCAAGGAAGATTGGCTAATAAACAGCATCCTCTCTCGGAAGCTGAAATATTTTGGTCATATCAAGCGCAATGACGGATTGGAAAAAAAAAAACTATAGCAGAAGGCATGGTACCAGGAAGGAGGGGCAGGGGCAGACCAACACGAAGATAGGCACGGGATATAAGTGACTCCTTGAGTATGAAAGTACATAAAGCAGGAGAACTGGTGAGAGATCGACTTTCTTTCGGGCAGACTGTGATGATAGCGACGTTCTGCAAAGGACCTGCTACATGATGATGAGTCCTTAATGCACGGCCTAGGGTTCTTATATAACTACAACACTGTTATTCTTCTTCTTTCTAGGTTTTCCTTTTCGGACTGCTTTTTCTTCCTTCGTGATTTCTCCCTCTGGGCTGCTTCTTCTTCTTCCTTCTTGATTTCTACCTTCAGGCTGCATCCTGTTCCTCCTTGATTTCTCATACCTCACTGCTTCTTCTTCTATTTATCTTTTTGATTTTCCCTTTCCGCTGCTTAGACCCGGAACCAGTTTTAAAGCATAAGATTACACATTTCTTATTATTTCAAATACTGTTATATTTATTTGTCAATCCGAACACAATAATAAGTAATATTAATATCCTTATTATTATATAAAAACGGACCTGACTGGTTTTTTATTAATGCCTCTCCCAGGTCGACCTAGCCTTAAATGTGTATCAGGTACTGAATTAGTAAGTAAAGGCGGCCGGCATGATGCCGTCAACATCACACACCTAGTCCCAGTGCTGATTTATCTATAAAATATAGGCCTAGCCCTTATGCCCAATATGCCCGGAGGCGTGAAAAAAAGCCACTTTATTGACTAGTAAAACAAGGTTTAATGAAACACCTTGAGTCGCATCCCACGCCCTCCTAGCAAATAATACATTAGGAGCTGAGTGAATGTTTTCTTTGTGGTGGCGCGCCTGCTCGCTGCTACTATATCGGTTAACCATCCTGAATTTAAGCAGTCTGACTGTAAGCCGTAAGGAAAGAACATCCCAGATATCCCTTTCAGCCTTAACGGAAGTTCTGATCCAGTTAAAATTCCATTCTACTCGAACCCGTTCTATCTGCTGTTGGCGGTCTCCGGTTATATTTGTAGTCTGGTTTATTTGCGCCGCTCGCAAGGCGAAGACTGTGGTATGTGCACCAGCTGTCTGGCTTTATGTTCCTTTCCTCATAGATTGATTGCTGCATCCCTTACTGTGTTCCCAGGATGTTCCTCCTGTGCTTTTCTTCCTGCAGTTTTTCCTCGTGGATCATCCTCCGACCGTTCAAAGAAGTAACAATTAGGACACCTATAAGTGCCATACTGGCCCAGTGTAACCGACAGATCTGTACGGGTAAGGTCCATAATGGATTCGAAAGATGCCATCTACACATCCAAATTACAGTATTTGGAGCAGATGCACAGCCCTCTTTAATTCCCTTCAAGAAAATCAGATCAACATATTCTTCCCACTTTCCTTCTATGAGTTCAATTCAGTCAAACATTCAGGTCCTTCTACCTCCTTTGACTGTTTCAGAACTAGCTCAATATTCCTGACTTATCTATGTATATTTATTTGTACACTCTTCGCTGTTTGCGTTACCCTTTGCATGAGTGTTACCTCCCAGTGAGCCCTGAGACAGATGGTCTCCCCTGAACACTAAACATCTTGCCTTCTGTATTTATGTATATATTCCCGTCGTTTGACGTCAGTGGAGATAAACGTGACTATGCAGATGGTGCATACGTTAGAAATGTATTTTTTTTAAACTTTTGTTGTTGTTATTGTAAAGAACTTATTGTTAGTTTGCTGGAAATTATAACTTCTCAGTTTAAGGAAACGACCTACTCGGGTCATGCAAAATACATCTTTCTATGAGTGCCGATCAATACACTTTCTGTTACTTGATTAATTCGGGTCACACAAGGCGACTAATCAGAGGTTTTCCTTCAAAGACGGCGTACATATGCTTGAGAGGCGAGAAACAAACAGCCTGCATACGAATAAGCTAGATTCGTAGAATAGATGTGCACGCAAAACTCATTTTCTGAAAAAAGACAGGACCAAAAAGGAACGGGCAGTCAGAACATTCCGCCAGAGTTTACAGCCGCTGAAGACGAAGTAGAAGAAGAAAAGCAAGTAGTAGTAGAAGTAGCGGTAGCACCAGTAGTAGTAGTAGTAGTAGTAGTAGTAGTGGTGGTGGTGGTGGTGTTGGTGGTGGTTGTGGTGGTGGTAGTAGTAGTGGTGGTGGTGGTGTTGGTGTTAGTGGTGGTAGTAGTAGTAGTAGTGGTGGTGGTGTTGGTGTTAGTGGTGGTAGTAGTAGTAGTTGTGGTGGTGGTGGTAGTAATAGTAGTAGTTGTGGTGGTGGTGTTGGTATTGGTGGTATTGGTGGTGGTGGTAGTAGTATTAGTAGTAGTAGTAGTAGTAGTAGTAGTAGTAGTAGTAGTAGTAGTAGTAGTAGTAGTAGTAGTAGTAGTAGTAGTGGTGGTGGTGGTGGTGGTGTTGGTATTAGTGGTGGTGCTAGTAGTAGTAGTAGTAGTAGTAGTAGTAGTAGTAGTAGTAGTAGTAGTAGTAGTAGTAGTAGTAGTAGTAGTAGTAGTAGTAGTAGTAGTAGTAGTAGTAGTAGTAGTAGTAGTAGTAGTAGTAGTAGTAGTAGTAGTAGTAGTAGTATAGTAGTAGTAGTAGTAGTAGTAGTAGTAGTAGTAGTAGTAGTAGTAGTAGTAGTAGTAGTAGTAGTAGTAGTAGTAGTGGTGGTGGTGGTGGTAGTGGTAGCAATAGCAGTAGTAGCAAGTATATCACCAGGTGCCGCAGATTTGTAGTACTTTCTTTCTGGAATCTCCGGCTGGTTTTTAAAGTTTTCTTTCATGAGGATTTGAACCTCTGGCTACTGGATCAACAGGCAAGCGTAAATCCACCGCGTTATCACCGATAGCATCAAAGTCATCACTTGGGTATACTGTCTGGGGGATGAAGGTGTGCGAGGTAATGGAAGAGCAGATTTTCTGGCTACTAAAGCGATATCTACAGGAACACTCGTGCCGGACTACTGAGACATTCTAAAGACCAGTTATGAACGAATTCGGAAAGATGACCAGAGGTTGGATAAAATAACATGTGTGAATGGGGAATTAAGTGTGAATCTGGCATGGAGTGATGTACAAGAGAAAAAAAAAGATGTGTGTGCAATTATCAGTGTACTATGGAAATAGTTAGCATCTACACACTAAAGCATTTGTTGCTGGAGACAGAGCATTTAAAGGTGGGTCCGGTGTGCTATGATGTTGATTCTCAAATCAGTCATCAGTATCAAAGTTATCATATTATCAGTTATATATTTGATTAGTTCTAAGACCGTCTATTGTTTGAGCCAGGCTGAGGGTATTGTGACAGGTCTCATCGTAAAGCTAAGTGATGTTATGTATTCGTGCTTTGTATCATTGTCCGCTTGTGTGCTGTTGAAGGCTTTCTAGACGTAACGTTGCTCTTGTCGTTCGCGATTATGGTATTATAAAGCTAATTAGATCTACTTCTCGATTAGACTGTCATTCTGTGATGATTCATTACATTTATTACCGGGTTTTGCAAAAACTAAATTAAAAACAAAGAAGATATTAAGGCACAGTGAGAAAAACAAAAATAGTCAAGAGAGAAAAAGAAACAGAGAGATAGAATTAAATTATAATATAAGAGGGTGTTATCTTCAAATACTTTATATATATATATATATATATATATATATATATATATATATATATATATATATATATATTAGTAAGTTAGTTAGTTAGTTAGTTGGGTTATCCTCATTGCATTCCGGACATGTCCATAGGTGCTCAGATCCTCCCCTCAGTATGAACCCCAACGTCCGATGGCTAATAGTACCAGTTCTATGTTGATTAACAAGTCTTCTGGCGTAACTGGTGTGCGTCTCGTTTTTTGCTGTGCCGATCTTAATTCCCAAGTCTGCCATTCTGGCGAGTGATGTGGATTCACTGCCACCAAAGTCGTCTATCCTTCCCATTTCTCTGAGGGCATTGATAATATCAGCATGATCCATAGGCTGACCGTCGGTAGTGATAGCGGATCCAGCCAACCTGTCAGCTCTTTCATTTCCATCGACGCCTGCGTGTCCCGGAACAAAAATAAAGGTGACTCCACGGACAGTGGACTTCTGTAATGATTCAAGCCATTGTCTTCGCACTGAACCTGCGTGAACCCTCCGGATCATACTCATTGAATCACTGAGTATACACACGCGGGTGTATTTTTGTGTTTCAAGCCAGGCAAGCGCTTGTGTCACTGCCATCACCTCCATCGTCATGCTGCTGGTTGTCATGGAGAAGGCGCCGTTGGCTTCTTTGACTGTTCTGCCCGCTGAGCGTGCTGTAAATGCCCATGCGCTTCTTCTTTGGCGTATATATATATATATATATATATATATATATATATATATATATATATATATATATTACTTTATATATATATATATATATATATATATATATATATATATATATATAGAGAGAGAGAGAGAGAGAGAGAGAGAGAGAAAGGGAACACATAACATTAACTAAAATCTCACTGGCACAATTCTTTTCTCTTTGTTTTTCTTTGCTTTTAATTTGGTAGAATTCATCACATGTAAAAGTACAAATATTGCAATATAACCAAACTAGTGTTGATAAAACAGCACAACATCTACGATCCTGACCTTACTTTGATGTCAGATACCAGACAGCACAACATATTACTGTCCTGGCTTTTCTCTGATGTCAGCTACCAGACAGCATAACATCTTACTGTCATGGTCACCCTGTGATGTCAGTTACCAGTCAGCATAACACCCTACTGTCCTGGCTATCCTCTGATGTCACTTACCAGTCAGCATAACACATCCTACTGCCCCGCCTGACGTGAGTTACCAGAAAGTGTAACCAGACTATGATTTATGGTCTTTCTTCTATTTGCCAACGATATTTCTCTTCCTCCTCCTCTTCCTCTTCCTTCTTCTTCTCCCCCTCCTCCTCCTCTTAGTCTTCCTTTTTTTGCCTTCCGAATCATTAGGGTTCAAGCTGCAGAATTAACCCGCTTCCGTTATTCAGTGTGTGCAAATACCCACGACACATAGCTTACAACAGAGCTTTATTTTAAACATAAACAATAAACAAAGAATACAACGTACAAATCAAAGCCAGGTATTGTCTAAAACAATTTAAAGGTTAAATGGGTGGTTAGCATTTAGTTTACTAACAAAACAAGGCTTAAAAAAACGCATTTAAAAGGTGATTTCTAATTACCAAACAATATTGGGGGGGGGGGGGGGAAAGCTGCAATAATAAGCAAGAAATGAACAAATAAAATTCAAAATGCTCAAACAAACAATGACACTCATATAAAATCAAATCCGCCAATGTAGGTAGGTTTTTATCCGTCAGTGTTTAACTTTTGAGGAGCGGCAGGCCGAGTAACAGTGTCGCGTCTTATTCTAGAGATCTAGGTTCCAATCATGAGTAAGATAGTAGATTTTTGTATGCTTTTTTATTTTAATTTTTTTATTTTTGTGTCTGGAGAAAAAAAATGTAATCTTAACCTGCAGACTTTGAAGCGACTGGGATGGCTATGCGGCCCTACATTTCCGGACTCACAAACACATGTCCTATACATCCATAAGAAGTGGTAAACGTCATCTGTAACGTGATGTATAAAATTCAAGTTGGGGGTGTGGTGTGCGTGTTTATGTGTGAGTGTGTCTGTGGTGTGTGTGTCTGTGTGTGTGGTGTGTGTGTGTCTGTGTGTGTCTGTGATGTGCGTGTGTCTGTGTGTGGTGTGTGTGTGTCTGGTGTTTGTGTGTGTGTGTCTGGTGTTTGTGTGTGTGTGTGTGTGTGTGTGTGGTGTTTGTGTGTCTTTCTGTCTGTGTGGTCTAAACAGGCTAATACTAAACCCACTGTAAAAAACAACAACAAAAAACTTCAATTCTGTAATCTGAAAGAAGAATATACGGTATGATCGACCCTGTCAGGAACGGTCTGTCACATAAATGCCCGTTTTCAAACTTCCAGCTCCAGTCACGGACTTTCTGGATTGACAGTCATGCATGACCATACCGGACCTTCATTCGTTAATGAATTTCTACAGGTTTCGTCCCTTCACTGATCAATAACATATAACTCGTCGCTGCCCCTCTGTGGTGCATGTCAAAAGTGGGGGTGGGAGATCTTTGAACTGTCAGTATGACGTCACAGCATTCGTCTTCATTGCCATCTCGAGTGCTTAACACTCTTGTCATCCCGAACAATAATACCTACAGGTTAAAAGATAATGGCATGGCTAAGTGATTTCAAATACACTTTTGAAGATTTATATGTCAAATATACCCGTCTATTGTCTAGAATTAAATTACCATTTAGACTTTCTAGGCCGACCGACAGTTTACGCGCTGAGTGTCCCATTGCCAGTTAAAAATCTACCTACGGCAGCGGGACAGGTGATATGATAAGCCCACACTGGAATGAATCGGAGTGAAAAGTAAACTTTTCAACTAATCACAAACACCAAACACTGAAATATACAAACAGTGGCGTAAACAATTTCAACAGTTAAATAATTACAGGGGAAAAAAAAAGACCTGTCTTCGCGCTAGTGGCATATCCAGCAAGTGATGTGATAAAAGATCTTTCTTCACGTCAGGGGCATATTAAACAAATGATGCCATAAAAGATCTTTCTTCACGCTAGTGGCATATCCAACAACTTATGCCATTAAAGACCTTTCTTCACGCTAGTGGTATATTCAACAACTGATGTCATTAAAGACCTTTCTTCACGCTAGTGGCATATCCAACAACCGATGTCATTAAAGACCTTTCTTCACGCTAGTGGCATATCCAACAACTGATGTCATTAAAGACCTTTCTTCACGCTAGTGGCATATCCAACAACTGATGTCATTAAAGACCTTTCTTCACGCTAGTGGAATATCCAACAACTGATGCCATAAAAGATCTTTTTTTTTCACGCTAGTGGCATATCCAAGAACTGGTGCCAGACTTATAATTTATGTAGGTTCCAGTCGGCACTAAATGGGTGATGTAATCAACATCACGCCAGCCGCCTTTACTTTCCTGGACTTTAGCTGGTACCCATTTTACACTGGGTCGACCTGGCAGCCAAAGTCATTTTTGAAGGTAAAATTCCCTTCGTTGAGGATTCGATCTCATCCCCTTCAGGCTGACAGGCGAGAGCATGCAAATGATACGTCACCACGGTTGGCAAGTAATTAAAAGTGGTGATCCGAACAGGAAAACGACCACTTAGACAAACAAGCACATATCAACGAAAAAGCAACATCCAATAATCACTAAACTGGAAGAATATTCAAGAAAGGTGTTGAAAAGAAAACGGTCCATGAATATCTAATTCATTTAATCTACAATCTTCTAGAACAATCAAGGCATACATAGAATCAACGTCATTTTAAATTAAACTAAACACGTCAGTCAACAAAGTCTGGAAGAAGAATTTTCAATTCAAGAAGAATATTCTGCCAAAGTCCTAATAAAATTATAAAAAAATATATGTGTTCACAATCGAAAGTATT
Organism: Candidula unifasciata; assembly: GCA_905116865.2. Taxonomy (NCBI): domain Eukaryota; kingdom Metazoa; phylum Mollusca; class Gastropoda; order Stylommatophora; family Geomitridae; genus Candidula; species Candidula unifasciata. The sequence goes on from CAJHNH020002824.1 coordinate 109,567, forward strand.
GATTCACAGACGCTAACGCTAAAGGACTCGAAGGTTTAATTCGGAATTCTGTCTTCTTTAAATTTTTAATTTCCTGTAAAAGATTTAAAAAAAAAATTATTTTACTTTATTTATCTTGTTAGACTGGAAATAGATTGTCAATATCTGCAAACTTTAAACAAAAAGGGGGAATTTCGTCCGGAAATAGAATGACAATATAGGCTAACTTAAAAAAAATGTATTTTCGTATAATTTATTTTTTTGTTTCAAGTCCACTTAGTGGTCTTTGATTTTTATAGTTTCCACTATTATTTTTCTAACCGACCGTTTATTTTCTTACTTTTCTAGACTAACGATACTGTCGTAACACGAGAGGATGTTTAACTCTTTCAGTCCCCATGAAGTTGTTACTTTAACCCCTTTCATTAAAAAAAGATTTGCTTAAAAGAAATAAACACTATTATCTAATGGAGTTCACCGGAGACACCATGGGGGCAGAAGTAGTTAAACTAATAATTCTGACACAAAGAGTTAATATAACATGTGTCTGTGAAGGTCGATCTACTTTATTGCCGGTCCCAAGTCCAGATGAAAAAGTAGCAGAGTTGGGCTAGCTTCCCAAGCCTTCATAAATGAGTCAAGTGGTGTGTGGTGCAAGGATGAGTCAAGTGGTGTGTGGTGCAAGGATGAGTCAAGTGGTGTGTGGTGCAAGGATAGCATGAAGAACCTATGGCAAAGCACTAGTAAAGTTCTTGAGATCATGCAGTTTTCCTGTGGCAACTTACGGTTGTGAGTCGTGGACTCTCACGCAGTCACTGAGGAAAAAGACTGGAGCTCTTGGATTGAAATGTTACAGCAAAATTCTTAGAAAACCATGGATCAGGAAGAGGTAAAATAACGACATTCTGAACGGGTTGAACATCAAAGAGAAGAGGCTCATAAACAGCATCCTGTCCCGAAAGTTGAAGTATTTTGGCCACATCAAGCGACATGGTGGCTTGGAAAAGACGGTGACAGGAGATGCAGTTTGTGGAAGGCGAGACAGGGGTCGACCACCGCGAAGATGGATACAAAACATTGAAGATGCATTATCGTTGAAAACACATGGGACCGGAGAGCTGGGAAAGAGAAACTTTCATGCGTGCCGTGAAGAGAGCGACGTTCTGTAAAGGACTTGCTGATTGATGATTGTGTATGGTGCAAGGAGTGTGTGTATCACGGTTGCGAATGAAAGCTGCTCTGCAGAAGCAAGTGGCTAGACATGAACACTACTTGGTTGGAAAATAATGACAGAAGCGAAACATGCTGGCCACAATTCCATCCATGATTTCGAAAGGACTGTATAGGGTAGAACACGGACAGGAGGAATAGAATGCTTGCATAGAAAGGCACAACAGAATAATGATACAGACGACAGGAGGAGCAATCTATCTGAAGTGACCTAGGAACGCCGTGGGACTTGTTTGCTTCGGAAAGAGTTAAAACATACAACCGCCGTATTAACCACAATCCCCCCTCCCCCTAATCCCTTTTTTAACCCCTCTGGACTGCTTTCTGAAAGCCTGACACTCTTAGATTACAAACGTTGGTTTTTTTAAGTTTACCTCATTTCGGGGACTCCGAGAGCTGCCGGAGAACTCCCGGTGAAAGTCCAATAGTATGGAGGTGTTACGGTGTAAAAATAAGCATTGACTTACCCTAACCCTAACCGTAACCCTCTATGATACTGGACTTCTCCTGGGTACACTCGGATTCTCGAAATGGGATTAACTAAAATCATGGTACCGAAACTATTAATCTGGATGGCAGACCAACAAGGCAAGTTCTAGACAACCAGTTTAACTACCAAAAAAGATGCAATGCCTGGGGTCACCTGCAATCAGGGGCGGATAAGGACTTTCTAGTAGTGATACAAACAAAACTTCAGATTTAGCTTTTCTTTTCCTATCAGAAACACAATAAAATCGGCCTCTAAATGCCTTTAAAGTCAAAGCTATGAGTAAATCGAATAAGCTGCACTTCAGGGAGAAGGGAATTTCTCCAGAAACGCAAAATGAAGTTTGGAAGTGGCGCGGTAACGCAAAAACATATTTCTTAAAATCACACATACAGATTCCGTAAGGAAAAAGCACACAAATTATTATATAAAACGTTCAACAGCTACAAGCATTAAGAATAGAGATCCACTAGCGACTGGGTCTAAGAAACTAACTGTAACAAGATCAAATCAAACATAAAAGGGGGTGTACAATATAGTGTAGATATATGATCTTCGACCATCAACAAGCGAAAGAATACATGCTGTGTTTCAAAATAACGAATATCGGTATTTTGACAAAAAGACACATTATTGACGTGGAGCATAACACTGACCAACTGCCAGAATCCATACAGTTACTCGCTGAATTATAATCTAACATCAGTCCTTAAAAATGTGCAAGTCACACGCCAACTCATCTGACGAATGGAAACCAGACTCCATTTCCAGGTCACAATGGGACTTTTATATTTAAATCACAACTGAACACACATTAGTAAATTAGCAGTCGGACTTGTTTTTTTTTTTTTTAAGATCGATTGGAGGGACGTTCAAATTCAAAATTGGAATCTCTCACAACGCATCATTGGACTCATAATCAAGTCACAATTTGTTGGACTCGTCTCTTCTCCTTAAAGTCCACGTGTAGCGTTGGTAGTCATGTCTATCCACAACCTTCTGTCTCGCGTACTCTCAGTCAGCTCTGGACACAGATGATCCTCCATGCCATGATGTCAGATTGTCCAGCATCATTTTGTCTGGGTCTCCGTCTGCCTCTCCTCCCCTCCAACTTTCCTACTGTCACGATGTACTCCAGTTTTCTCCTTCTCATTACATGACTAAAGCATGTAGATTGTCTCATTTTCAAAGTCAGAATCTCACTCACTCGTCAGTTCATAGTTAAACTTACCTGCAAAGTCACATTCGAACGCGCCAGTCAAGCCTCATTCAGACTCATTTCCCAAATTATGGCATTGAACCATACACATCTAAAACACTGATATTTTTTTAAACACAGTATACTTGCCATTTACCAACTCCCCATTTGAGTTCAGCTTGTCAAATATAAGTACTTCATTATCATCAATTTCCTGGTATTATTGTTACAAAATCTTCTGTTATATCAAAAATGTATATGTACCACAAATAGGTGTGGTGCGAAAAACACATGGAATTGCATATATTACTTTTGTAGGCTTCTCAAAACCCAAAAACATGACGGTTACGTCAACTTTGAAAGTTTGGGAAAAGTAAGGGGAAGGTTGTTTTAGGGAAAGTTTTATTAAAATATATGCTAATATATGTGCATAAGAATAACAATTATTTTTGTTAATGTATATTTTGAAACTCTGAGGACATACAGCTCTACACAGAACGTCTACTAATGTTATACAGTACTTCTCAAATGGTGCTAAGCTATTGTTGGAACTACATTTAAAACGCTTCTCCGGAGAACGTTTACAATGGCCATCTTCATTGTCAGTAACAACTACTGATCCTTAATCCCTTTACTTTCCTTTGGGATTCTACATAGTTTGGCAATTAAATATCTGACCAAACTATAAAGCAGACGACAAGTAACCCGCTATTTTGTTTAGTTAGTGAATCTTTGGTTCTTTCCTCAATGCCCCAGTGGTTTAATTGCGTTGCGCCTATTTACGGCAAAGCTGTGATATTTGCGCTTTCGGCCGACACATCTGACTTCGTCGATCACTTATTATAAGATAAAAAGATCACATCTGGACACATCAGAAGTGAATGGAATTAATCATTACGAAGATTAACGCTCTGTGCCATCGATTTCATATTTGTCCCAAGATATGCCCGCGTAAAGGGCAACGAGAGATATGCTAATGCCGGTAACACAACCCTGATATATGGACCTACCTTCTATGGACAGAATAGGCTGGCCATCAGTGCAACAAAGCCTGAGGCAGATGATACCACAACATCTAGTTTGAGAGTGACAATAGACTTTCACTAGTTTTCCGTTGTCTTGAAAGACAGCTGCATTCACAGGTCGTGATTAGAACAGACTCAAAAAAAAAAAAAAAGTATGTTCAGTGCAGGATGGTAAGCATCGCTGTAGAGGTCCCGGGTAGTCAGTGTCCTCTATATACATTTTCTTCAGGGTACGTATGTGTGTTGGGACATGAAATAACAGAATGACCGGCTGGTCTTATACTACTTGGTGGTAAATGTAAAAATGCCAAACTGAATTTGGCAAAAGCCTTTAGCGGTCAGTAAATGGTGAAGCGGAGATAGTGCAGGGAATCTGGTCGACAGTCATCACTCAAAGGCAAGACCTGACATACAACCGGTATCCATTAGACAAGAAACCAAGCACTGGCAGCTGAAGGTGTTTTGTATTTATCTTTTCCCCTTCCTGCATACACTTAGTAGATTTTCACTTGTGTAGTAGTGGGCCAGAATACCCGGTTGAAAAAGCACTGTAATAATTAGCCAAAATTACCAACATACGCCTTCCAAACTAACAAAGACAATTCACATCCCATTTACAAAAAATGTCATCAATTCAAAAGACTAGATATGAACAGAATATACAACAATAACAATGTCCTGGTAAAACTGTTGTTGCCAGACATTTACACGTTATTTGTTCGACAAATTACGAATTCGCACTGCTGTTTGTTTTCGCTGTGATGCATTCATAAGTGTGTACGACGCCAGTTTTGTAGCAGTTTCTTGGCTATCACAGCAAAAAAAAAATAAAAAGGCACACTTATCAGAAACATTTTACCACATCTTCTGGTACAGTGAATGAAAGATTATCCATTCTTACAATAATCCTTGCAGTGTCATTCACACTTATATGGCTGCATCTGGTTTAAAGATGGGTTCGGTTATGCTGCATGTTTTCCTTTTGGAAGACTAACTTCACATCCAGATCACTAACACTTCACATCCAGATCAGAGTCGTTCAAACGAACGTCAGAATTAAATGGGCAAGGATGTAAACTTGACCTTGTCTGGTGACACTTTACAGTTATCTTGACTCCTTTGTTGCGTCTATGCGTAATTCTCCTTCCGGAATTGACGTCATATTATCATCCACTTTTCAGAGTTTCTGAACTGTAATGCTAGGGAAAAATATTTTTTAGAGTACCATGGTACGCCAAGAAGAAAAACGTCGACATCCGACGTGATTTGAACATCCATGAGAACTGACCACATTTTCTGCATCCTCTCCCGACAGCTCGCATGTATGGGCCTTGTTAAAAGGCAGGTTGTCGCTGGAAAGAACGGCGATGAAGCATACAGTTTCGTCTTTCTGCTATCTGATATTTCCCTTATATGCCACATCCATTGAATTCTCTTATCCGTCATGATGCGAAGACATTCAGATAATGGTTACAAATATATTTGTTTTAAAGAACAAAATGTATAGAATATTATTAAGCACGTTGCATCTATGGAAGATCGAAGTCGATTGCTAATTAAATTCACCAACTCACTGGGCAGTTTAAAAAAAACAAACATGCGACCCAGATATGCTAGGAATTGTGGAGCCAAACGCTATATTGAGATTCTGTGACATAACAACGGAGACATACACAAGAGCATACCTTACTCATTGCTTATTCCCACAATCCCAACATAACCTTTCGTTTTATTTGATCCAGCCATATTCTGCTGCAGACAATATTATTGTAAATGAATCTAAAGATCCTGATTTGTTAATTAAAGCAAAACTTTAAAAATTAAAAACATGGACAAAGGGAACATCCCCCTGCTCCCACCTTTTTCCGACTTCACTTTGTAGGTTTGCATTACATGGGAATACAGACTGTATTGCCCTGTTAACAAACATTTTTTACACAAAAACACACAGCAGTTATGTCATCTCAACAAGACAGTACTAACTAGGCAAAAATAAAAGTCCATAAGTTAACCAAAATAGAACTAGGAACAAAATAAATATACACAAGAAGCGTTTTCAAAGAAATAATTTTGAACTAGATAATGCACTTCGGTGCAACAAATGTACTAATTCAACTTTAATCATAATCAGCAGTACAGTGGTGGCCAAAGGTTTAAGGCTACATAATAAATGATAATGCCCCACAATTATGGACTGTTGCATCAACTGCTATTTTAAGACAGAATGGTGACTGCAATTACTGTTTTTAGGGGACTCAAAGATAACAGCGGATGCAATACTGTGTTAACTGTAGGCAAACAACAATGATCTACTACGCGGGTTTAAACTTGTAGCCACCACTCTATTCGACACGATGGGTGGCGCAACTGACACTTATGCTAGGCAAACACATATATTATATGTGCACTTGATTTTTTTTTTTTTTTTTAAGTATCCAGAAGCCATGTTTCTAACCCTTAGGCTCGGTATTATGGATATCGCAACCTTTCGGCCTTGATTTCATGATAAATACCGTAAATCTGGGAGAAATGTGACTTTTCTGCCAACCCCCGGGGGTGAACGCGGACCACAAGAAGTTCGTCACCCGGTCACCGCGCAATCCGGTTTAGCCAAATACGCTAGAGAGCCGGAATGTGCACTTGATAATTTTAATAGCTGGTGGTCTCTCTAGTTGCATTAATTGATGTTAATAATTTCAATATTTGAAGGTGTCCATATTTTAAATAGTTGATGTTTATAATTTCGATAGGTAATACAAAGGATGTTGATTTTTTGTCGTCTGTCGGTGGCAAAATAGAACCCTCACCTGCACAGTCGTGGCGACAGCACTAGCTATGCGGCCATAATTCCTCGGGTTCAAAGCCTCCCCTGCCTACACCGCAAAAGTGCTATAATAAAGGCAGTGATTGGCTGTTTACTAAGAAGGAAAAGACCCTTTTCCATACCCTCAAGCATATTGGGTATATAGGGCTAGACCTATATATTATAGACCACACGGCTCTTGAAGCATCACACCGGCCGCCTTTAATTCCTAGGCCTGTACAAGGTACCCACGGAAGGCTGGGTCTACCTGGGAGCCAAGGTCATTTTTAAAAAACGTCCGGCCTCTGTCAGGACCCGAACACAGGATCTTCCGATCTGCATGCGAGCGTCTGAACGCTAAATCACGGTGGCTCTCTGAATAGGTTATGGTCTTTATAATTTCAACAGTTGAGCTTGCTCGTGCAGCAGTTGACATGACCTGGTTCTCGTCACAGTCCGCCAAAATAAAACTCCCTCCTTCGACAGCTCTCCAGCTTCATGCACTACCCATGTTTGTCTATTGTCCTGCGCCCAACTTTATGCAGGTTAGTCCTGCGCTTCTCTCTGTTCAGTCCACCCTGGCGTTTGATATAGCCAAAGTACTTCAATTTCTGAGGTAATATAACCGTTACGAGCCAGGTTACCTTGATATTCATCTTGTAGGATGTCAGAAATTCATGTCTTCTTTGAGCATGGTATTCTTCGGATCTTTCTATACCAGCGGTTCTCAACCTGTGGGTGGCGACCCTTTTTGGGGTCTAACTATCCTTTCACAGGAGTCGCCTAAAACCATCGGAAAGCACATATTCAATGAAGTTATGAAGTAAAGATAAAAATAATTGTATGTTTGGGGGTCGCCACAACTTCAGGAACTCTAATAAAGGGTCGCGACATTAGGAAGTTTAAGAACTACTGGTCTATAACATGTAAGCTCCAAAGCTCTTATTTTCTTTACTAATTATCGCTAGGTAGTCCAGACTCGCATCTTTATGGTATACGGGGAAAATGCGTTCTCTCAAAATTGGGACTTTGATGTGTGTGCTGTGCTTAGCTATAGACTTTTAATGCTCAATAAATGATGGTCTTTACAATTTCAAAGGTCGATGTTTAACGTCGATTATGTTCTGTACCTCTATATGAATATACAGGCATATGTGCCGATATACGTTTGAAATCTCATCCGCTACAGTACAACTAGTGTCAGCTTGCTGTTTTCTGTGATCTTGATACGTCTAACAGTTTGCGATCTTCTTGTCACTTTGCGTAAACGCAGTTCTCTGTTTTTCCCGTAAAAATGACATATGACTGCTTTCAGTGCCGCTCTGTCATCATTATTGTGTTCTTCTGATTTGGCAGACGACAATCTAGTGTAAGGCTGTCAAGACAATCCAATCTTTTCTTGATAAAAAGTGACATATGGCAACCTAATGTCACAATGTTAACATAATCCTCTGTATTTCTGGATTAGTTCTACAGTATACAACCTCCCGCGTCAATGTTAACGCATTCATTGTCATATGTTTTTAAAAAAAATGTTTTTGATTAGTTCTACAGTATACAACCTCCCGCGTCAATGTTAACGCATTCATTGTCCTATGTTTTTTTAAAAATGTTTTTGATTAGTTCTACAGTATACAACCTCCCGCGTCAATGTTAACGCATTCATTGTCCTATGTTTTTTAAAAATGTTTTTGATTAGTTCTACAACTTATTATCGAATGTACTCTGTCAATTATCTTCTATTTTATGGCTACATTCTACAGATTACAACCTCATGTGTTACTTTGTTAACCCATTGTCTATTTTGTTCCTGATTAGTTCTACAATTGTTTATCTAATAATGTACTCCTCTGTCAAATCTCGTCTATTAAATTTTATAAGTTTTACAGATTACAACCTCATTTGTCAGCTTGTCAACCCATTTTCCATTGTGTTCCGGATTAGTTCTACAATTGTTTATCTAATGTACTCCTCTATCAATTTACACTCTTCTATTTTATGGATAAGTTCAATAAATTACAACGTCCTGTGTCATCCAATTGCCTATTGTGTCCACGATTAGTTCTAAACTGAAGAACTATTTTACTTTTCTGGCAACCCGCTAGCCTCTAGTGTCTTTATCACATCTAGGACTGATCAAGATTTCTGCCATGTTTTTCAACGCATGCAGTGTTTTCTCTCTTCCCTCAAATAAATCTATCTCTTATCCGTCGCTGCAGCCTTCTCCAAACCATCTGGACTAGTATACCATGACGACTACCTAATCCTAATAAAAACAAGAACTCTGTAGCTCCAGTGGTGATCTCCAGGCATTTCCCTAAAAATTGCGCTGTGAACTGAACGACGCCGTCCATAAAACGAACTGCGACTTTCAGAGACAGAGGGAAAGTGCTTGACTACGGTGACTTCTTATATGTGTGAAGTGGGCCAACTTGACTGCCTAAGTCACTGTTCTTTCTAATATATATCCCAGCAAGATCACAGATGTGATGAACATTTGACGTTCGTCATCATCATGTAACTGGTCTTTTGCAGAACTTCGCTCCTATCACAATCTGCTTGAAAGAAACTCGGCCTCTTGTCAGCTCTCCCACCTTGTGTACTTTCATACTCAAAATTTCGATTATATCCTCTGCCCATCTTCGTTATGGTCGGCCCATGCCCCTCCTTTCTGGTACCATGCCTTCTGTTATTTTTTTCTAATCCACCATGGCGCTGGATATGACCAAAATATTTCAGCGTCCGTGGCACGAACTGTTCACTAGCCAATTTTCCTTTATGTTCAGATTTTTTGTTTAATGTCATATTTCTTGTCTTCTCTGTCCATAGTATTCTGGATATCTTTTGATAACATTTCAGCTCAAAAGCGCCTACTTTCTTTTTTATGGACTGGGCTATAGTCCACGACTCACATCCGTATACTGCTAAAAGTAAGATGCAAGCTCTCAGAATTTTAATTTGGATTTCCTTGCTGGTGTTTAACCATAGACATGTAATGCTGTTTAATCTTTGCATTGCTATGACCATCCTCCTTTTGATTTCTGTCAGTCTCCATTGTTACTAATCCTAAAGCACAGATATTCAAAGTTCGTGATATTTTTAATGTCTTCGTCATGTTTTGTTATTTATTGACGTTATACACAGAAAATATGAGCACATTTTGAGCTAAAATATAGCCGGCGCTATATTGAATGCGTCTTTTTGTAGAATACCTTTGATACAATTCATTCATTTGATGTCTGGTCTTTCTCTGATTCTACAGTGACAGCTTCTTTGATGATAAAACACACTTGTAGCTAACAGTACTTCATTCTCAGATTTCCCAAATACTTTATTTCTTGTTTATCTTCAAAGCAGTCAGTGGTACCTTTGTTAATTATAAAGCCATCATTTCTAATTGTCTTGTTTAGTCAAGCAACTAGTTCCTTTGTTTTTTTTTTAATAATTACGTTTCAAATGTAAATGTTTGTGTAAGTGATTACAGCGTCAAATACGTTTTGTTTTTGCTGTTATTTGTGCACGGTTATTTCTTAATTGGTAATGTAAACTGTTTGATAGCCAAACACCGGTTATTGTTTCTTCTTTTTGTGTGTGTCCCTTGTCTAAAGCAGACAACTGTGATCGCGACTCTCCAGTCTTTTAATTCTAACGCCATTTGATATTTTCATTAAAATATTTTTGATTATACGGTTCGCAGCTGATAATACAACGGGTATAGAGCAAGTGAAAGACCTCGGAAAATATGGAGTGATGGCATTAAGAACAGCCTTACAGAAATGAACATCAGTCTTGATAGTGATCTTGACAGAGCTCATCAACGTAAATTACATCCCCCTCCCTCCCCGGACACTTCGATGAAGGGAAGAAGAAGAAGAAGAAGCTGAAAATTTTTTTACCATCACTCTTTTCTGCATCATTTTTGGGGTTGTGTTGGGGGGGGGGGGGGGGGGGGGGGGGTATCTTCCCACAAAGTTCTCCTCCTTTCTGTTTTATTCTTTTCTTACCTTCAATACCTTGCGGCAATAGTCATATTATTTATTCACATCCTTCTGACTCGCCTTCCGACACTTATCTCTGATATAAGACCTTCTATGCCAGAATGTCAAATTACTGTACGTCTCTTTTTATCTCCACCTGGTTCTCCCTCTCCCAACTCCCTGTCTCTCTCCCTCTCGCCTACTGACACTCATCTCTGATATAAGATCTCTGCAAGGTAGTTGAATTATTGAACGTCTCATTTTATCTCCACCTGCTTCTCCCAAATCCCTGTCTCTCTCTCTCTCTCTCTTTCTCTCTCTCCCGCCCACTGACACTTATCTCTGATATAAGATCTATACCAGATTGTTGAATTACTGAACGTCTCTTTTTATCTCCACCTGGTTCTCCCTCTCCCAACTCCCTGTCTCTCTCCCTCTCACCCACTGACACTCATCTCTGATACAAGATCTATGCCAGAATGTTGATTTACTGAACGTCTCCTTGTGTCTCCACCTGCTTCTCCCAACTCACTCTCTCTCTCTCTCTCTCTCTCTCTCTCTCTCTCTCTCTCACTCTCTCGCGCCCACTGACACTCATCGCTGATATGAAATCTTCCATGCCACAATGTCAAATTACTGGAAGTCTCATTTTGTCTCCACCTGCTTCTTTGCTTACCTAAAAGCATGTCGTAAAAGACGACTAATTAGGAGCTTCCTTCAAAGTTGGAGTGCATCTGCCTGAGAGGCAATAAACCAACAGTCTGCATACAAATGAGTCAGATCTGTAAAACGGATGCACACGCAACACTCAGGATCTGTAACAGGACGGCAGTCCAGAAGTGGATGATCAACCAGAACTTTCCGCCAGAGTTTACAGCTGGTAAACGCAAAGAAGATCTTTTAAGCCAGAATGCCATAATACTGAAAGTCTCATTCTGTCTCCATCTGCTTCTCCTAAACCTTCTTCTCTCGTGTCTCTTCCTCTACGACCATTTTCTCCCCACCATCCTCCTGCCTCCTTCATCCCATCCTCCCTCTGTTTTCTCCCCGAATTGGCCGAAGTGGGCTGACTGCCAGACTCTGAAGTAGGTAACCATTTCTCTTTGTGACTTCCTTTCTTTTCGGACACTGGCCTGGTGCTTTATCTAAAGGTGAAGGTTAAAGTGGACAGGGTCGACTGCATTGCACTGGGTTTGATCCCATATGACTCGGCCCCTCTCTGCAGAACAGTTAGCCGCCTGCCGAGATCGCTGCGTGGAGCAGGAACTCCCGAGCTCCGGCGAAGATCCCCGTAAAAATTGCACTCGTGAACTGAAGGGAGCAGCCATGGAACGAACCCATGACCTTTAGAGCGCGAGGCAAACGATCTGACTACTTCACCACACATAATAATGCTTCCCAGTCATCTCTGATATAAGATCTTCCATACCAGAATGACACAATACAGAATGTCTCTTCTTGTCCCCACCTCCTTCTCCCAACTCCCATCCTCTCTCTTTCGTCTACTGTCTACGGCATTATTACTATTCTTCTATTAAATGTTAGGCCATAATTTATTCCTTGGTGCCAGCCTGAAACTGCTTGTTGCTATCACTTACACCCATGGAAATCTAACCCTAGTACTAAAGGTGCAAGAATCTGTTTAACGCCTTCACTGACCTCTAGATCACATATCCACATAGGTAACTAAATTTACTGCGAGGTAGGCAAGGATATAAAATAAAAATATACACCTTCTGTACCTGTGTAAAGTATACTATGGTCCGTCCACCGAGTAATGCTCTATCACAATCAATCAGAGAAATCAACATAAAGTCAACCAAACAGAAAAAAAAAAATGACATGCTACAACAAAGACACAACTCAGGATGTGAACATAAGAAAATGTTTAATTGATTAAACCAATTCAACAGAACGATATCTCTTCTGAAACAACCAATGAGAGACAAAAATACAAAACTATAAAAGAAACAGAAAGCAAAAATGGAGAAAAAAAAATACAAAAAAAAAAAAAACAAAAAAAAAAACAGAAGAGTCAAAAAAAAAGTGGGAGAAAATTGATAAAAAACATCAAGTAAAAGTTGACTGCCCCGAAACGCAGGTAAAGCATGGAAATATACATACACCCAAACATTACAATGATTATTATGCTGTAATAAATATCAGATAACTGAACTACAAACGAGAAACAAAGCCAGAGATGTAACCCAAAAAACACAAATTATACCAATTGCAGACAATAATAAATCGTAAAGTGTGGCATTCAACTTAAATCGGGTGTTTAAAAGCCAGAAATTAAAACGTTATATATGTTATAAATAAACTGTAACAATATGTCCTGACAGTGTGGCAAAAGTTTACAAATGTACATCCTGACTCGGCATCTGTGGCCTACGCAGAAAGTTCTGAGAATCACTGTAAGAAGTGTCTCAGATGTTTTTTTCCTAAGTAAAGCCAATGAATCACCAGTACCCACAGCCTTTTCAGAAAAAAAATGCCTCCTTGTCTTGCCGACTTTATTCAAATAACCGGTCTTTGTCGGGCGGACTTTTGGTCACATGACAACATCATAAACTTAACAGCCAAGAATTGTCATAAGATGCTATGACGATCAAAAGCACTGACGACATCATTCACCGATCAACTTGTGACTTTCATCCCGAATCAGGGGAACTATAAAAACAAAGAAGCCGCTGGAACTTTTTTTTTTTTTTTTCCAGCAGAAGGGAAATTGAACGTAGCGACAGACTTTCAGGCTCTTCTGTCAGTCCCAAAGTCATGCTTCAGAATTTCTACTGTTAGGAGAGGTGTACTTAGTGACCTAGGCCTCCAAGTTAACCAAACCTAACATACAAGGAAACGTTTTAAAGGGATGTAAAAGTGACTTATGTTTAATCGACCTATGACAAACCTATTATTCAGTTAAAAACATAGTGCTGCACAACATACGCACCTGCTTCAAAGTGTGGCCCGGGGGGTGGGGCGTCCCATCAGTGTATTTTTAAAACGAAACAAGTGTTTTCAAAAAGACATTCAGTATTTCCAGCTTGTAAAAAGTTTAGCAATTTTCACTTTCCATAAAGTATAATTAACTCTTTTGGTCCCAAAACAAGGCACTGTAGGTGATATTGTCATTGTCCAAATGAACCAGGCAACGCAGCTCGGTCTAATACGAAGAGTACTACTGACATCTGTCAGATATTTCAAAATGCAACTTGGTCTATGTTTCATGCAAGGTGTGTAAGTGCTGCCTCCGTTACAGTTATGCACTCATGTTCTCTTCACTGGGGACACCGTCCCCTTGAGATATCTTCTGTGAAACCTTGTGGGACTGAAAGAGTTAACTATATTCCCATGTTCAGAAAAAAATGACCTCTCTAAAACCTATTAAATTTTAATTGCTGGAGGTGGGGCGCATAACCTGAAATAGAATAAACAAGCCGTCTGATGGACACATTGGGGATGGACTTTTCTCTTAAGGATTGCATCTCGTAGATCTGACACCCAGGGACTCAATAAGCCACTATTCTGATGCCAATAAACCCGAAAGGAATCCGAGATATTCCCACTGAACCGTGTAGGTTACACAACAATACCCTGCGGACGGAGGACCTATAAAATGTGTGTCTTTAAGTGTTAAAGAGATCAGGTTGCAGGAAGTAAAAAAAAATAAAAAAATACTGAATATCTTTTTAAAACAACTATACTCCTGTATTATCAAAGCACAGGTCTAAGTAAAGTGGTCTTCACACAGACAGTTAGATTGTTTCAAGTCAACCCCTGGGGCGGAAATATTCAAGGTATCAGTTCATGTCAATAAATAAGTAATAAATTAGTATGTCTGTGACAAAAACACTGAGTGTCAACACAGATATCACCAACTAGCTGTAAGAGATCTCTATATGTTAGGTGATATGATATCTCTTGTGTTACAATCAATCATCACTTGTGCACTGGATTACCTGCGATTGTCTTGAAAGAAAACCAAACCAGCCATCAGACTAGCTATCCATTTACCCGGCTGGGCTGTTAATAAGTTTACGATGTTCTCTAAAGAGATGATGTAAAACTGACTTTAGTGTTTTATTCTTGTCACTCCTCTTTCAGCACCTCGCATTTCACAATATAGGCGTTGGTTACACTGTAAATGATTCATATTTCAACAACTTTTTCTGTATCATCTTTTGATACGCTGATTCCTTTCAGGTTTATCAGGTTAAATTCTCAACTCTTATAGTTACATTAGTTTACCTCATTCAGAAACTAAGACTTTTATTCAAAAATATATTTTAAATTCTCTCGTTTTGAGAACATTCTAAGTAACAACAGAAGAAACTTGAAAGAGTTAATTAAAACAACAGTAGACTATGCAGACTGTACTGTTTCCGTAAAACTACACAGAACAAACGTAATTCAGTTATGACACTCCTTCTCAAAACCTAACGCTACCTGTAAACCACATTATGAGTGTCTGTCTTCAAAGGAAATCGAACCATCTTCTAAATGCCTACCATTTAGGTAGCTGTCGCAAAATTCTCAAAACACAACCGCATAAAGACCCACAAAAAAAAAGTCGGGACTGTTTCCATAAAACTACACAGTCCAGACTTACTTCAGACATCACTGAATGCAGACATCCTCCTGAGTAAATGACCTATTAGTGGATTCTAATGATACTTTTTTCTACCACGTCTCCGTGTGCAGAATCATCCGGTGATTAGTACGATGGTAGGAGTTTGTTCAGAGTTACTAACATGTGTTAATCCCCGCTGCTGAGGGAATTCGTCTTTGTTTTTGTTTTTTTCTGTGAGATGATGTTTTTTGAGTAGATCTGGCTGACTGTGGGATTCTATGCCTTCCTTCCATTGGCTTTGAATGAAACTTGCAGAACTCTGTTGCCCAGCGTAAATCCATTCAGATTCTGTATTGCCATCACAGCTTCTTCGTAGTTGGTCATTGTGACGAAGCCGAAGCCTTTGCATTTCTGGGTGGTAAAATCCCGAATGACTTTGACGCTCTGAACGGCCCCAAAGGGCCCGAAGAGCTGCCACAAGACACTGTCTTCCGTGTCGGGGGCCAGGTTGTAGACGAATATGCACCAGCCGGTGGCGTTGAGGGCTGTGGTGGAGGTGTTGCTACTTGTTGCTGCTGCTGCTGCGGCTGCCGCTGCTGCTGATGCTGCCGCTGAGCTGAGTGTGGTAGGCAATATGGTACTGGGCAGCAGTCCAGCTTCCAAAGGTGAGTACCTGAATATGACAATTTACAAATATCTACGTCAACGTGTGTACAATTATTTGTATCACTCCATTTAAAATCGACAAAGTCCCCACAAAATGTACTGCCTTATATAAAGTGCAGTCGCTTGTGTGCGTGGTGTGTGGGGTGTGCGTGGTGCGTGTGGTGTGTGCCTGTGGTGTGCGTGTGTGTGTGTGTGTATATATATATATATATATATATATATATATATATATATATATATATATATATATATATATATATATATATATGAAGCTTCAATCTGGCCTCCATGGGACGGTGCTACATTTGTAGCTGTGCTGAAAAGAGGGGTGACCCGGAAACGTCAGCATCGAGGCATTAATCAACTGAACGGTGACTTACCGCTTATCGAAAGAGAGGGACAAACAAACATACTGACGAATACCTTCGACCAAGAATAAGAAGAAGAAGAAGAAAAACACCGACATCCTACATGATCTGAGCATGCAGGCAAACTGGCTCACAAAGAGCATCCTATCCCGAAGGCCGAGGTATTTCAGCCGTGTAAGCGTCAAGGTGGTCTGGATAGAACAGTAATGGTAGGTACCCATTCGAGACATTGAAAGTGCATTGGCTATGAAATCACAAATGGTTGAAGAATTTATTAGGGACAGAGACTTTCAGAAACGTCATTATGTGAGCTATGTTCTGTAAAGGACACGGTGATCATGACGATGATAATGATGATGGTGATGTGTTAACAGGTCTGCCTGTATTACCTCACCCTGGTTCCGAATTGGTAGAAATGATATTATCAGACAGACTGTAAAAACAACACCATTCAGCACCTTTATTGAGAAACAAAAGATCAAAATGGTTTGGTCACTTAGTTAGAATGTAGTCAGAACAACTACCAAGACAGGCGCTACACAAGAAAAGATCTGAAGTGAAAGCAAGAGGTCGCCCAAGGAGAGTATGGATTGATGATAACGTGTTTCTACATCGACACAGAATGACAATAGCCAATGCTGCCCATGAAGTATTGGATCGCAAACTGTTCCTGCCCACGACGCTTAACGGCAACAGTGGAAACTGATGATGATTATTCGTCTGGTTCAGTGCAAGGACAGTACTTTGGTATAAGAGAACAGTTTCAACAGCAACCTCACTGTGACAGACGTCAGCGCTTTTCAAGGTCTTTAATATCTGGTGGCCAAAGCATGGTTCCACAAAATTCGGCCAACGAATTCTTTAAAGTGATACCACAGCTAACGAAGATAATTCGATCCAAAATTAGACTGGTTAACCAACATGAGATTTATGATAGATGGTGCGAAACTTCAGCTCACAATACAGCTACTTTATGTTCACGCGTATCCACTATAACATTCATTAACAGCATCCAAATTCGCTAGCCAAGTTAATATACTTCGTTAGCTGAAAAACGTGTTAACTGGGCCAAAGCTAAAGTATTATCCTCCAGGTCTCGACAACACAAATGCCTTTTCAAAAAAAAAGTTACATTCTTCTAACATTTTCTTGATCTTGTGTCAAATGTCATAGTCTGCCTTTCTAGTTAGTATATTTTCAAAATGCAACTTCTTTTCTGTCTGGAGAAAGTTTTATGATTCCCCATCAATGTGCATCTACTCACCCACAACCATACATTTCTATCAATCTTTATATGGAGTTAATCTACGGTTTGGTTTTTCATATACCCATGGTCTGTCTGTAAATTTATATGCCTGTCTATCCGTCACTTAACCATACGTAAGTCTGTCTATCCAAACGCCTATTTGCCTATCTGTCAATTCTTCAATTTATCAGTTTATACACCCATATAACTGTCTTTCATCTTGTATCCCTTTTCACCTATCTATTCATAAGTATGTGTGTCTATCCATTCATCCATCTTATAGTAGTGTACGCATCGGTCTCCTTTACTCTGCCTGCTCATCCAAATGTTTCAGTGTTTTCAATCGGTTTTTCTGTCTATGTATCCATCCTTATGACTATCCACCCGCCTTTGCATATATTAGCCATCTGTCTGTCTGTGCTTCAGTCTGCCCACATATTAGATGACCCAAACTACACCTGCCCCCAACATATGACAGTAGATCGGGCAAACTCTACTAAACAAGAGACACACATGCACACCTGAATCTCCCCGAGGCTGTGGCGTGATGAATGGGTCCGAAGAACCGGCGATGAGTGGGCGACAAATAGGTTGCCAGGGCTAAGGGGGCTATGCCAGCCAGGTTTTTGTTGGAACTGGGCGAGTTGGCAAATTTCACTGTGATGGGGTCCAAACAGCCATCGGGTATGTGATTGTTCAACTTCTGAATGGCCCGCTCCGCTTCACATCTCTGGTCAAACCGAATAAATCCAACTCCTTTGGATAGCCCTGTGGAGCATGCATTACCAAGTAAGTCTCATACTAGGTAATAGACATGACAGTTCTAAACCAACAAGAAAACATACCAGTAGGGCTAATAACTGAGATTCTAATATAACAAAACAAGTTTTGAAAGTAATTTAAACATAAACAAACCTATCTACTTTAAAGAAGCCTTTTTAGTTCTTTTTTGCGTTCACCGGCTGTATATAACTATGGAAAACTCTGATTGTTCGCACACTTCTGGACTTTAGTCTTATTCCAGAATTTGAGTTTTAAGTGCACATCCGTTTTACAGATCTGGCTTTTGTACGCAGATTGTTGATTCTCACGCAGATGCCCTCCGATTTCGAAGAAAATACCCCCACAATGATTCGGCTTTTACAACATGTTTGATAAGTGGGCAGTGGGGTCTATTGTTTCAACAACCAATAATTAGACTCCTAAAGCCCACATGAGAATATGTCTTGGGTTCATTCCCACAACGTTACCTGTGATTGTGTGCATATATATATATATATATTGACCATTGATCCAAGGTGCACCTAATCTTAAATGAGTACCAGGTATTGGCATGTGAAGTATAGGCGGCCGCTGTGATTCCACCGAGTGCAGATTAGTCTAAAAATATGTACCTATCATCATATTTCTGATGCTGCACTGGTATGAAAAAGATGGTTTAGATTTCACACACTGTGAAGAATTAGCAAGCTACAGGTAATATGGTCATTTCTGTGTAACTCTCGTACTTAAATTGAATCACTAAACACTTTCAGTACCAGGGAAGTTAGAGTAAATTCTTTGGTTATTCTTTCCAATGTACTAATTTCTTTACTCTCTGTCCCATTCTTCTGCTATATTAACCAGTTATATCTCATAAGTTACTATAGTCTATTCTAAAAGTCGTGTCCGAGTTTGAAAATGTGTAACTCTGTGTCTGTTCTCTGTAAATGTTTGAAATATGGTGTGCAACCTGTTATTAATCATGTCCTTGTAGGAAAAAAAAAATTATAATCTAAACAAACTTTCAAGTTTTTGTGTGTCTTATTTGTGGTATATGAAAATACAGACACTGATTTAAAGCATATACAATAAGCATGTTTGCAGTAAATGGATTGACGCGAACTTGGGAAAACATCAAATTTCCCGCGTTCTGGAGATAATGCGTGAGAAAAACTGAGACATGCTCATTATGAATAGTGAAGTGCATCCGTCATATACTGTCATAATGCTGCTTGCTGACTAGCTCGTAAAAGTAAATGATCTATGTCAAATACTGTATCTTTTTCTTGGAGGAGGGAAGTGGGGGATTTTATACAAATTATTAGTCCGACAAAAATCACTGAAAGTCGCCGCTGTAAGACAACAGCAGCTCCTGTGCTACTGTATATGACGAAATTAAAAGCACATGGAAAATCTAAGCCAGCATGCAAAAATTCGTGTTGATCTGTACAGTAGTTTGCCAAATATTTGTTTCAGTTTTAGTGCACAACTTTTGGAACAGACTATACAACTCCTTTCCCGAAGCTTTATATTTTTTAAATTCCATAAGACTTAAACATTGTTTCTCTAAGGTACAACAACTTTAAAATTTGCAGTGTTTAAGTAAAAAAAAAAAAAACTGGAACTGAAAGAGTTAACACCTATGACAAATTAAAAATAAATAAAATAAATATATAATACTATTTAAAAACACACACAAAATAAAATAAAGAAATGTAAAGTTACCAAGTTTTGAAAGCAAACAAGAAAAATTCTAAACAATATATCAAAGTAAAATATAGTCAAAGATTACGTAAATACTTCAATCGCATGCATTTCCATCATGTACAAAGCACTCGGTGGAAAAAATCTAGGCTGACTAAAAAGAAAATTGCAGGAACAGGGAGAAGAAATAATGTCAGGTTTACACTAAATACAGTTTAACTAGGCTGTTGAAATGCTGTGCTGCTGCTACACATGGTCCAGATATCATAACAAGGCCCAGTCACTTATTGGCAATTATGTTGCCTTCTTTTCGGTTTCATTGTTGTTTTTTGTACATAATGAAAATGCCATTTCACATTTTTTTTTTTTTTTTTTTTTTTTCAATTCCAGTGGTTTAATAAAACAAGAAAACATAAACATGAGAACAAAATGAAATGACAAAAAATTGGAAGTAAAAGAGTCAAATGCAGTAAAAGATTAGATTTACTGAAGGAATAAACTTTAAAAAGCGAAAAACGAAATCAAGAAATGATATTAAAATAAAAAAAGGTTTTAGAAATGATCTACAACAGAGCAACAACATCAACTGTATCAAAACTGAGGGAATGTCTACAACACGAAACCGAAGAACTAAAGACCAAATGTGTGAACTCAAGAAAGCTAGCGAAAATAAACTGTTCTCTCTCTCTCTCTCTCTCTCTCTCTCTCTCTCTCTCTCTCTCTCTCTCTCTCTCTCTCTCTCTCTCTCTCTCTCTCCTACTTGAGAATATAACAAAAGAAAACTTCAAGACACGGTTAATATTTCACTGGGACCTCTGTGGTTAGAAAACGCTCACTTATAATCTTGTATCCCAATTCAACATACGTGTGATTATTTTTAAATACAATCCCTCGCACCAGAACGCCAGAGATTTCCCAGGCAGAAAACCAATTGCTAGAGACAAGTGTCCTTGTAAGGTAACTAAAGCTTTCGATGTTTATATTGTCGAATCCAGTGATTCTCAACATTCCTAATGCCGCCACCCTTTCATACAGTTACTCATGTTGTGGTGGCCCCCGACCATAACATTATTTTCCTTTCTATTCATAACTTCAGCGTTTATGTGTTGTTGTTTCCGATGGTCAGGCGACCGCTGTGAAAGGGTTGTTCGACCTCCCAAAGAGGTCGAGATCCACAGGCTGAGAACTGCTGGTCTAATTGATCGCCCGATGGGTTGGTACCTCTGAAAGGTTTACCATACAAGCCGGGGTTTAAATAATTTCTACCTGGATGGCAGACCAACAAGACAGATAGCAGATACCCCGTTCAACTTCCTAAAGAGTTATAATTAGTGCACTCGTAACGGCCACACCAGGCAGGTGTAAACTGCAGACCTATACGGGAAAAAGCCTACTGTTTGATGATTCCTCGCATCTATACTTCTTTCTGGTTTATGGTTTATACAACGGTTCAACATCAGGGCACTGGCGAGGATTATGAAATACTTTGGGTTGATTGTTACCTTCTTTTTAACGATTTCCAACTGCCGATGGGTTTGTTTTTTTACGTGCGCAACAATACACACGGGCGTTTGGTCTTACAACCCATGGGAAATTACTAGAAGTTCACATGACAAAAATCCCAGCCTTTCCCGGAGCCTGAGCCCGGGACCTCCGGCACTCGAGGTGGATGCCATGCCTCTAGACCACTCAACCCCCCTACTTCTTTCTACGAATGACAATCAATACATGCTAATTTGTTTATCATACGGTTTGTATTGGACGTAGGGGCCCCCAGTTATTTATTTCTTTAGGCTAGAAGATCATGTTGGAACTGTTCACGAGACACATTGCTGATGACATGCAGTAGCACTAGATACTGCAAGAAAGCATAATCTTCGGTTATATGCCCAGTAATCACCTCGTGGGATGTAATATTTCGTTATTTTGAAGCCCCACCCTGGCTCTAGCCAGGGGCCGCAATCAGGGCTACCAATGCTGGGTCCCCCCCCCCCCCCCCCAGATCTGGGTTTTTATTTGACGCCTGGGGGAAATCTGGTTTTTTATATATATATATCTCTCTTTATATAAAAGTGGTAAATGTTTCGTTTCGTAAATGCACATTGTCTATGTATTGCTTGGTTTTTTGTTCAGCTAAGCTGGGTTTTTCAATGAAAATCCCACTGGCAGCCCTGGCCGCAATATAGCCCGGCCATAAATATGGCCCAATGGCTGAACGTGGTTTCTGGGACTTCTCCACAGATGATCCTCATCCACATGGTGGCACTTTGTGTCATGGGGTGTTTGTCGCCACGGGGGATATTTATGTTCTAGTCAAATGTCCTAGGGGGGTAAAATGTACTACTACTACTACTACTACTACTACTACTCTTCGGTGAAGGTAAAAGCTTGCTGGCCTCTACATGTGGCTGTGGACATATAAGGCATCCACAAGTGATCCCCAGTGCTGTCAGTCTGCTGCTTTTCTGCCCATGGTATCTATACATATTCACATACCAGTGTGTGTCGTTGGATAACAGAGCAACAGTTAAGCGGCTAATCATATCTTATGGCGATCAAGTGCTCGGGACTGAATGTTTTCGTGTGAAAATTCCGCCCAGTCTGCCTCGTTTTGGATGCAAGGACAGTACTGAACCGCTAAACGGAGGACTCACCGGAGACACACGAAACTGTTCTCCTTATCGGGAATTCCTCTTGTAAAGATAGGAATTCAAGCAAGAAAAATTGGCAGAGATAAACAAATTGTTCTTCACAACAGAAATTCGCCACATCCGAGAACGCCTTGGGCGCGGTCTGCAGGGAAGTTTGGTCTGCCTCGTCTCATCTTACTTTGTACCGGGTATAGAGAGTATAGTTTTGGCAAGGCCAGTTAGTTTTACTACGTGTCCACATCATTGTAGTGTGCGTCTCTTTTTATTGTTGTTAACAGGCATTCGTTGCTACTGGTGTGTTGAGTTATGATACTGTGAATTTCATCCATCATCCGACCTTATGCGATTTCACTGAAACAGTCAACGTGCTACTTACTCATTTCACCGAAACCTAACAGACATGGGCAGTAATGAGGGTTAAACTGTTACATTTATACGCCAAACCGATTAATGAATGACTTCTCATTTCAGCGGTTTGCAAAGGTTGCACACGTGTTCATTAAGGGTGCCAATTTGTCTGACCGGTAAATGTCAAACCCTGGTGACGTCAGATGAGACCAAAAGTTGTAAAAACCTTAAAGTCGATTTTATTGATATTATCAGCATAACGCTTTTTTGAAAGGACACACTAGAATGTGCCATAACAGCAGCCGAATTACATGTATAAACACATCAGAAGTAGACTAGGTCACTATATATGACAAAGCCAGCTTGCTACAGCAAAGGAAAACTTGCAAGCGGTACATTCTTCCAGCGGGCTGCAGTGATTTGTTTCAGTCTCTCTCTTATAGTGTCTCGCGAGAGAGAGAGAGAGAGAACTGCTACATATGGCATACCTGTTGAGAACTCCCTATGGGCAAAAGAAATAGTTCTTCTAACCAGAAATTCCTCTTACCTACGGTAGAAGTTCAAGAAAGAAGAATGTCCAGGGATACACAAATTGTTCTTCACAACATAAATTCGCCACACCTAAGATCGCCTCAAGCGGTCTGTAATGTTTTTGATGGGAACCCACATCTTCCGCTCAGTCATCCCTGACAGAAAATTACAAGATGCCGTTGTTTTTTGTGGGATTCAGTTTGAACACACCGGCGACCGGGTCGCCAACTGGCTGGCCGGTAGACGAATACGTCGCTGGTAGGGACACTATTTGGGTCTCTCTTCTTTGATTGCATCAACACTGCAAACGTTCTTTTCAGAGCTACTCGGTAGTCATTTTATATGGCGCACATAACCTAGCCAAAATTATAAGCAAAAGCTCCCGGCTTCAGGGATGGTGGTTTAAACGTGACGACATTTCTTTTCTGGCAAAGCAGGTTTTAAATCTTTATGCCCCAAGCAATGCAGTATGTGTGCTTACCATTTATCTATGTGCATCAACACAACAAATGTGTGTTGTTATTTATTTCATGTTCCGCCTGGGTGTGAAAAGGAAATAATCTCGGGCCAAATGTATCAAATGCAGCACCGTATATGCTGTATCTTTGAAATCCATAAACAGATGCCCTTTTTCCCTGTGATTAGTGTCCAAAATTGTGTTTCTACTTTGAAACCATCATTCATTCATTCAGTAGCATGTCCCTCGCGGAACCTCGCTGCCATAACAACCCTCCGGAAAACCTTCCTATCCTGAGCAAGATGTCCTGCGTCTGATACACCCATCTGGAGATCATCTGCCACATCCTGCACCCATCTTCTCCTTGGCCTTCCTCTTCCTCTCTTCCCAGGCATATACCCCTCCATTATTGTTCTCTCTAGACTTCCATGACGTTTCAAGTGACCAAAATATTTCAATTTTCTTTGTTTTATTGTCTTTACTAGCCAACCCTCTTCAATATTCAGCTCTTGAAGTATGGATGCATTTGTTCTTTTCTTTACCCAAGATATTCTTAGAACCTGTCTGTAACATTTATATTCAAATGCATTTATGCGCTGTTCCGCTTGTTTAGTAAGTGTCCAGGTCTCACAGGCGTTTGAAACCATCGGGGACCGAAATAAAGAGTTAATGGCACACGACAGCTATGAAAATAATTTCTCTTATCACAAAATGACACTAGCGACGATTGTCTATCCTTATCTTTTTTTTATGAGCCATGGGGGATATTTATGTTCTAGTCAAATGAGGACACAAGCCTGGCGAATAGCTCCACATGACGTGATAACGATACCTACTGATCAAGCTCATTAAGCATTCCAGCGACCGTGAACTGCAAGACTCTAGAAATCCCATTCAATCCTACATAATCACAGGCTTACACTTTTAGAAAGTGGTAATATTTAGCCTACGAAATATGTTCAGTGTCTAACGAAACAAGGTACTTTCTAGATACTTAAGGACAAAGAAAAAAATGCCAGACAACAAGAAACTTGCAAGTATAATTCAAGAAGGAAATAAATAAATGAAGCAAACAATAATAAACTCAGTAAAAGAAATAATTAGTGAAAATGAAATGAACCAATTAGCTTCAACGGAACAAATATGTACCATCATGCGTAAAGAAACAGAAGGCGAAAACCAAAATAAATAAGAAAAATAATGTAAAATGGCTATATGAGAACAGACGCTTATGAACAGCTGACCTGTATGCGTATCATAAAGAATTCGCGATGTTATAATCTTCCCGCAGTGTGAGAACAACCTCTCCAAATCCTTCTGAGCCATTGACTTTGGCAGCCCACTTACATACAAGTTAGCGCCCTTTATACTTTCGCTACTGGGCCTTGCATATGATACCTAGAAAAATTAGTACAAGTTCAAGTTTAACCCTGTGTATTGCGGAGAGTGGAGGGGGGTAGCCAAACGTGGGGTGTTCTGGTTCGGGAATGAGATGATGCACTGGCGCTCTTCCGGGGATACTTGTAGACACACACTTATTCCAGTCAGCCAAATGATAGGGTATTAGTAAGCAATTCTGCTGAATGTATGGTTCAAATACACACAGAAAGGAGGAAACACAAATCAAGAGGGTAACTCAGGCAAAACAGAAACTTATTAAACTAGCGATGTACAAGGAGTGTTAACGAACCATATAAGTTGCAAATTAAGAACACCTTTGTTACAGAGCATGCATGTATAGCTTAGCGATGCCGAGGTGTATAGTGAAATTGTAAGATACTTTTTTTTTCAAGGTAGCTAAAGGATTTGAATTAATTGTATGTGGGGTAAGCTGGGGGCCAATCAACAGTTTGCTTCTCAGTCCCGTATCATTTGCCTCACTGAAAATCATGACTGAATATTTCCACTGTTAAGTTTCCGAGGGCCACACACTGATGCATCAAGTTTAGCTGAGTGTGCCTCCGCGAGGGTAAACTGAAAGGCCCTTGGGTACACTGCCGTTTCCTTTAGCAAATCACACACGGTAACTTCACTTACTACTAGCAGAACAATTATCATGTAATTGAATCTTCTGCCTGCCAAAACTAATATCCTTACTTATTACTTGTAGACAACGCAATTCAACGGAAAGTATAACAATCTTTCCAAAGCTCAGGATAGCTTATGTTATCAGGATCAACATGGAGGCTCCTGACATAATATTATACGACTCTGGTTTAAAAAAAAAAACTCCTTATGTAAGTCTCACATTAATTTAAATCCATTTACTAGAACACTTATATGTAACCCTGATATTTGTAAACAAGGCTTGTGTCACGGTTGTATATTTATCAAAGCCAATTTGTTACTGTGTGTGATCTGGTAAACTCAAAAACAGACACAAAGTCTTTTCGATGTACCCCGGTAAATCGTAGAAGTACCTGTGGTTTGGTCATAAAGTATTCTTGAGGTAATGATATTGCCAATCTGAGAGAATAGCGCCTCCAAGTCCAACTGTGTCATAGATTTGGGCAAGCCACTAATATATAAGTTAGCTCCTTTAATACTCTCAGAGCTTGGGCGTGCAAGAGATACCTGAAAATCAACAGAGACTTTATAAAAATGCAAAACGAAAACAAACCAAAGAGACCTCTAAAGCAAAATGAAGGTAAGTGAGCTTTGGCAGGCCTTGTTAACTGTACAGGGATGAAATGGCAGTGCTCCAACATTTTTTGTATGCGTGTATGTTAAGTCTCCCGAGCAGATGACTGTTGTCTTGTTTGTCTTTCATACTGAAATGCTTTCCAGCATCCCAAAAAATGGCGAAATGCAGTCTCGTATCAAAATACAGACGTATATTTTCAAAATCACAGTGGCCGTCTCTCGCAAAGTGCTTGCAGGTATCCTGATATGTACTTTCTCAATTACAGTGGCCTTCTCTCGCAAAGTGCTTGCAGGTATCCTGATATGTACTTTCTCAATTACAGTGGCCTGCTCTAGCGAAGTGCTTGCTCGTATCCATACACAGATGTAGTTTCCCAATTATGCTTGACTTTTCTGGCCTTGACAAAAAATACAGATGTAAAATCCCATCTGCACTGACTTTCACTGGAGTTATCGCGTCTTTCCAAACTACACTGGCTTTCATTAGATAAGTGCCGTCTCGTGTCCAAATACACATTTTCCTAACTACAGCAGTCTTTTCAGATTTAGTGTTCACCTACAAATAGTGTTTATCGTCTTATAGGATTATATATATGGATGTCCACTCCTGTGTTCGCTGACATCTTTCTTGGAGAACCGTAGTGTCAAATAACAATTTATTTTTATTTGTGCTTCTGCAATTTAGAAATCATCATGTAGAAGGTGCTTTACAGAACGTTGCTCTCGTCACGACCCCTCTTGAACAAACTCAAGGCACGGCAGCTCTTCCTCCTCGCACACTTTCTACCTAGGATGTCTCTCTGTCATGTGCTCATCTTCGTGATGGTCGGCCCCTGTCCGTCTTAGCCGATACCATGGCCACCGCTTGACATGTAGGAATGTCTTCATATTTTCCACTATGTTTTCTGTCGAGGCTGTCTAAAGACCAAATGTAGATACACTTCTTTATCACTATTAGCTATCATTAGCTATTCCTGTGTTTTAAGTCGGACCTTTTCTTTGCTGCTTGTTTTGGCTGATGACGTGTAATATTGATTTCTTTTGGATATTTTAATCCTCTACATTAGATGATATTCTGTCATTAAAAAGCATATTTTCTTTAACAGTACGATATTTATGACTACCCAAGCTTATCTCAGTGTTGAAATGCAGATAGTCCTGTAGACTTTTCAGACGCCCCTGCAAAGATCATTCAGTGCCGAATACCATATATATCTTCATCTGGTGTGATCCTCTGCAAAATAAGCAAGATGGAACTGCCTCTCTGTATTTTACTATCAACTGTATTTAACACAGCAAACACTGTTTGCCAACTTATCCATCCCTAGATCCTCGGTCCTGCCTGGCTGCTGAAGATGAGGACGCAGCATGCATGGGAATGCCCCGAAAGCTGTGATGTCAGCTCTTGACTCAAGTCACATTGGTCTGAGGACGAAATATCAGTAATTTCTGTTTTCTCTCTTGTTTGTTCCGCGGCAACTGGTTATGAATACAATTCTGCATATAACTCCAACACGGGCATGACACAGCTTGCAAGGTTTTGCTTTTAAAACAAATATCTTTTCCTAAGCATGTTGTCCCTGTTGTCTTTTGTACGATCTTTTGAAGCGCATTTTGTTAGTCGTCTCCTTATATGGTCCTAATTCTTTTGCTGGCTGCATTTACTATACCATGCAGTTAGAACTGATCTTGTTTCGAAATATCGAGGTTTATGTGTGTGTTTTTTTTTTTTTTCCTTCTAATTAGCTTTTGGTGTCACACTTAGAAATGATATTTAAGTTTTCAATGATCTACGGTGAAGAAATATCCTCCTTTTTTCCCTATACATGATATCAAAATCTGACACACTCTGGCACATGAAATTTGGAAATGTCGCATTCTGGTTTGTAAGCTTAATTTATTTTATTAATTTTTTTTTTTTTTTTTTGTTGTTGCAATTTTTATGTTGTTTAGTGTTCCCTTTTATATTTGTCCAGACGTGTCCTGGATATTTCTGGGACAGAACTCAGTTTATAGATGACCGACTTCTGTATTCTTGTTTGCAATTTTATCACTGTCCTATTCTTTTCTATACTCCTAGAATGATTCCCAGCGTCAGGACAGGAAGAGATATCTGGAACAGGCACTTCTGTTCGCTTCTATATAGTACTTTTAAGTGTCTTTTAGACGGACACATAACCAGATTGTGACCGGTACCATCAGTATTAGAACTCTGCGCTGGCTGCTGAAGATAAAGACGGAGCACGCATGGGAATGCCCCAAGTGATGTGATGTCAATTCTTGACTCAACTGAACTCAGTGTCTTTTATACATCCGCGGTCTGTCTTCTGCGTGATCGTTGTATCTGTGTAACATTGCTCTGTGTGGTTCCCTGTCTACTGCCAGTCTTGTTACATGGCCAAACCATTTGATCTGCTGTCTACAGATATAGTTTAGTCCTGGGCTAACTCTCCTCATAATATCATGGTTCCTAAGACCAGATTTCCTGGTTCAGTCTACACTGAAACGTAAACATTTCATTTCTGTCATGACTATTTTTCTTCTATCTTCTGAAGACAATGTCTATACTCGACACTGACAGCATAATGCTGGTAAGAATACCACCAAATTAAACATTGCTCTTTTAGTGGTTATATTCACGTGCTTGCATTTCACTATCACTGTCCATTTGTGTCATATGCTGATGGAAGGTTTCTAGCCGCAACGTCCATCTGTAATTTGCGATTTTTAAACTGTGAAGGTGATTAGATCTACTTCTCGTTTGATTTGATATCGCCCATGGTATTCCTAAGCGGGCATGGACAAATAATAAATAAGAACACAGGTTAAAATAAACCACGTGAACAAATCCCGCTGACGCTGGAACTGAAATGAATGTAATAATTAAACAAATGTGTTATTAAATTACAAGAAAACAAGAAGGAAAATCTGTATAGTACACCTAATTTTCAGAAGACAAGTAAAAGAAATACCAAATAATATACACGTTTCCCCGTTTCCTAGTTACCACGACTCCATGGTACTAAAAGACATATAGTACCCATTGAGAAGACCAAACAAATGAATTGAAACAATCAAACATAATATAAGGAGTAGTAGAAACAGTAAAGCAACCCATCCCTAGCATTCCCATTCAATTCTTCTAGCAAACACTTTGGACTTGGAGACTTTTCCACTGTTATGTTTCACTACCTCCGTTTGTCATTGTCTTTACCTCCTAGCATAACACCCTTCCATCACTTGGTCAGCCTTGAATTGAACACCAGGACAAGGTGGCATTCGAAAGATAACAATTCACACCTTCCATGATCGGGTATTTTGTTATTAGACTAGTTTGTAAGTAGAATAGGGGAAACAAGTATGCCACAAAAGTAATCACTGAAAACAACCCATGGCTACCGCTTTAACGCATGTATTTAACTAAATTATACATGTTTTGGATTGATTGTTTCATGAACCAAATTAAAATAATTAAACTAATGATAATAGTTATCTACATCGCATTAGAGAATGTAAGCTTATCTGCAATTTAAAGTAGGAATAAATAAAATATTTTAAAGATATGTCCGAAACTAAATAGATATATATGGGAAATTATGATGGCAGCCAAATAAAAGGTTTGTCTTACCTTAATGGTTTTGTTCTGCAGTCTCAGCCCGTTCAGGGTGTTGATTGCTTTCTCCGCATCCTCGGCGCGCTTGTAGTTTACAAATCCGTACCCGAGGCTCTGCCCTGTGGAGGGGATAAGAGGATCTATATCAGTTCACATGGGTTGTCTAAAAAAGGTTTCTCAGTCAATACACATATATTACATAAATACACATTGTACTATGCATAATGTAGTGTGCGAGTATGTTTGTTAAGAGAAGACAGTCGGGAGGAAGAGGAAGAAGAAGAGGAAGAGGAGGAGGAAGAAGAAGATGAAGACGACGAAAAAGAAGATAACGATGAGGGAGGTAGAGGAGCAGAAGAAGAAGAAGACATGGTTAGTTAGTTAGTTGCGTATCCTTTACAGGACGCTGCAGTACCAACAGCCCCTGGCTGTTGTGTGGTTTTTCTAGGCAAATATACGTCCAGTAGTTTGCCATTGCCCCTGGACGGTCGGCTTTCTTGACACCACTGTCGAAACCAACGCAAGGCGCATGGCCCGCAGCTGGGATCGAACCCGGCATCCCGGCATTACGAAGCGTTCGCATCGTCTTAGCCACAGAGCCGACGAAGAACACACGACAATCAGAAAAATAGTTTTTTAAAAAATGTTGACAAAATTGGTGTTGACTGTCCACCTGCATCTCTGTCGCCGCGGTCAAGCCGTGGGTTTCAGAAACAGGCTGGAAAATCTCAGATTATCTCAAGTTTTTGCTAATGGTTAGAGGGACCTGTTGACGTTTCCCGGCCCATCTTCACACTTTCTCAGTCTGATCTAGGTCAGAGGGGTGTCAAGTTGTACTGCTTTCTT
Organism: Candidula unifasciata; assembly: GCA_905116865.2. Classification (NCBI taxonomy): domain Eukaryota; kingdom Metazoa; phylum Mollusca; class Gastropoda; order Stylommatophora; family Geomitridae; genus Candidula; species Candidula unifasciata. The sequence goes on from CAJHNH020002824.1 coordinate 140,674, forward strand.
CGAAAAGAGTCTCTCGTGTGACCTAGGCTCCGGCTGTTGGTGGGGTGGGGGGGGGAAGGGGGGGGGGGGGGTTAGGGCCATTTTGATAATGATTACACTGGTTGCAGTAGCGATATCAATCATGCTAAAAACTGCAACATGTGCATCTAGAAATGTGTGTAGCAGCTCACATACAGCTAAAGTATCATCTGAACCGAATGTCAACTCTGTACCTAAATCAGATTTTCTTTTATTGATGTCCAACATTTTTCCAAAGGTTTCATAAAATCACAATTTAAGGTAAATTATTTACCACAAATGTGGCGCCTTTAAATCTGGCATGTTTCAAACATAATCTTCTAAAGAGCATGTCCTCTAATTGTTATTTAATTATGTTTTGAAATTATCCTGACAACAGTAACGCACATGTGTGAAAACGTTATTTTGAGAAAACGGCCTTGAAAGATGAGTATGAGATGTGTGCGCTGATTGGCTCAATAAAGCATACCCTCAATAAATGGACCAATGAATTGTGTTCTCTTATGCTGTTTCTCATGAAATTGGTTGTACGGGCCTCTTGAAACGGAACAATGTGGAACTCAAACGATATCTATAAGTCAACTATAATTCGAGATACAATTTGTGAAAGTTTTTGCATAAGTAATGAGCATGAACACTTAGATAAGTTACACAAGGTTCAAAGAATGCGGAAATAGAGCTTTCAAACGCATTCCTTTTTAAACCCCGTTTGCACAGCTGTTTTTCTACTAGGAACAGTTGTAAATTTTGTACAGAAACTCAAAACGGTCAAATTGTCCGATTTATATCTTCGTCCCTCCCCCGCCGTGGCCTTCGCATTCTTAAAGTTGGTGATTCGTTTGAGGTGGCACCCTCTAGTTCACTAGTTCCGTTTTTGCGGAGATCCATGGAGATCGTCATTGGAGCTACAAAATTAGTATGACAAAAGGTGATCCTGAAACTGACATGAAATGTGCCAACAAACACTGTTCTGACAAGTGTCAACAAAGACACAATATTTGGCTGTGTCCCCTTCTACAATCAAATGTGCAAAAAATCACCACAGAAACAATCATCGCTTGAAATGTTCAGAATGCAAAGCCCCATCTACAGTCAACCTCATTAATATGAACATAAGCGGCCCCATCATCCATCTATTATTCATAATCCATTAGTCCCCGGTTAGGACAATTTTTGTTTGTAAACAAACTCTGGATTCTTCGGTCCTTTTTAATTCTTAATGAGCTTTTGCCGTATTTATATCATTACTGTCTAGTCATTATCATCATCGATTTCCACTTCTGCCGTTAAGCAGAGAACAGTTGGGAGGAACAGTTTGCAATCCACTGCCTGATGAGCAGCAATAGCTATTGTCATTCCTGGTCGACGTAGAAGCTCTTTTATGTCATCAATCCACCTCCTTTTAGGGCAGCCTCTTGCTTTCACAAAATTCGTGCTGTGTGCTACGGCGCTCTTGGCAGGCGGATAACTGTTCTGCAGAGAGAAACCGAGCCATCCAGGGAAACAGCCGGTCTAATGAAGTCGACCATCTCGACTTTACATTCTTTAATGGAATGTGCATATAGTGTGGTAATTTCATAACGTTTTTTAATGAAAGCTTTTTTTTTTCTTTCTGATAAATAGTGACACAATTATTTTCTGCTAGTTTCTGTGTGCGTGCGCGTGTGTTAAGACAATACTGACCTCTGAACTCCAACCTACGAACTTAATCCCATCAAGTCTTCAGCCCTGTAACATCACCGGAGCCCCCCCCCCCCTCCTTTTTTTTCCACCTTCTCCACCCCTTTAGTTCCCCTAACGTGTGTTTCCACCCACCTCCACATAGAACACACACTTCACTACCTCCCTCCCTCCCCCACACCCTTTTTTCTGTATTCGCTTCACCGTATCCCTCCCTCCTACCTCCTGTTTTTCGATTCACTGAAATCTACGTTGATATATGCGCCAGATGGCGCATCATGAACTGGTGTTATGCGGTTCACAAAACGCCCTATTTGTGTTAATGACCTAGCCAGACTCAGGCTGAGGTACATTAGCATTACTACTACACGCTGTTGAATGACACTGGAGCTTTAACAAAAACGTACGATCAATATTTTTACTGTTACACAAAATACAGAATTTATGAGTTGGTTTAGTTGAGTGCTGCAACTTTTTTCTGAAGCTGGCTGTGTGGTTAGAAACTGTAATGAAAAGATATTAAACGTAAATCGGGTTTTCCTATTACACTGCAAGATGTGATCTAACTTCTGTTACAAACAGTATTTAAAAAAAAAAGACAGGTAGGTAGAGGATCTTTTTTTTTTAAACCCTGAGGCGAATCACGCACATCAGACCTTAAACTACATAATAAGAAAGAACAGAAGAACCCAACATCCTTAGACACCAATACTGACGTGTTTAAACAATACTATAGAAGGAAGAATCACCATCAATTAAAACGTCAGATGACAACAAGACCTATTGGAACCAAACGAAACCACAACTGAACAAGTCCTACACAATAAAGATCGCAAATATAAGCAACAGCCCTGAGGAGCTAAAAGGCCTGAACGCGATCGAATTATTTCTTTTTGTTGTTCAGAGAGAGAGAGAGAGAGAGAGAGAGAGAGAGAGAGAGAGAGAGAGAGAGAGTCAGAGAGAGAGAGAGTCAGAGAAAGAGAGAGCGAGAGGAGACCACTCAACACTCGGACTTCACTGGCAGCCTAGGTCAACTGAGAAGGAAACAATCCGACTCGATGCGGATTAGAACCCAAACATCTCAGTCTGACAGGCGAGCGTCTAGTCGCTATATTACTGCTACTTTCCCGTTATGAGACTTTTGGTAAATTTCTGTTGAGCCGGTTGTAAAGTCTATGATAGTATGCGCCTGATCGGTACACTTGTGTTTTTTTGTTTTTTTTTTTACTTACGGAAATCAATAGTACCTAAGTAATGGCATACCTTACGTCTTGTACAGAGAACTGTCGGGGATAGTGGTGCTTTTGTGATGCTTTTGTCCGGATTACAATAGTGATGCTTTTGCCCGGATTACAACAGTGATGCTTTTGCCCGGATTACAACAGTGATGCTTTTGCCCGGATTACAACAGTGATGCTTTTGCCAGGATAACAATGGTGATGCTTTTGCCAGGATAACAATGGTGATGCTTTTGCCAGGATAACAATGGTGATGCTTTTGCCCGGATTACAAGTAGTCTACTTCTTCCTCCTCTTCTTGTTGTAATCGCTCTCTCATTTACACCGACAGTCGAGCTGGTCTGACAAAACTGTTCTGTGGAGTTTCTTTGTTTCATACAACTATGAGTACGGTGTTGACTCCCTGGGCTAGTATTCTCCTTCTTAATGGACTATACAAGGGACAGTTTTGCAGGACATGTTCCATAAATTGCACATAAAGCCCTCATGAGCACAATGGGGTCATTCCTTAGACGAGAAAGTCTAACTACAGCGGCAATGACGGTAATTAACATCAATGTACTGGCTACAGACGCACATTTTCCCAGTCGGGCTTTTAACTTTCTTACTAATTCGATCGATGAACATGCTTCAAGTTTTAAAAGATCGAGACAGGATGGATTCGAAGAAATAGTTGAAGTCTCTGAAGAAATACGTCTGACAGGAGTGTTTCATTTTTGGGTACCAGGACACTCTGGAGTAAGAGGAAATGAACGAGCAGGTTAGCTTGCTGACAGTGTCGCGATATGCACTAGAAAAGCAATGGACCCGGCCGATGTTCTCAACGCTCTCAAGAAGACAGGACAAGAATATGATCCAGGAAATGACAATGAATCGGCAACCTTGATAATACTACCAGAACTTTAAGTCAAAATAGAGGTGTTTCCAGACATGAGCACTATACAGGCAGCCAAAGAAGAATAGTAAACCGAATGGTGTTATCAAGTCGCCACACGCGAAAGGAGATATTAAAAGTGTAATTTGAGCGATAATGGACTTGTCCAATGTCTAATGAGGTTGGTCAGGCGATTTAAATAATGTTTTGTGTAGAATACAATATACTAGAAAAATGTGGCGGCAGGGGGGTAGCCGATACGAATGCTCTGACTACAACATCAAAAGTAGCACTTGTAGTAGCGGTATAAGCAGCAGCGGTAGTGGTATTGGTTCTGGTTGTCGCTGCTGTGGTAGCAGCAGCAGTGGTGGTGGTAGTAGTCATTACTGTTGTGGAAGGTCATATAATTGGACAGGCAAGTTCCTTTACTCAGTCCCATAATATTGAACTGGCAAGACACCGACTTATCTATTCTAAGATTTTAATAGCTGAAACTGTCTTGTAATTTGAATTGGTAGCAGCTCACGTGAGTCAGGCGGGTGTCATCCCACTAATAGGTGCAACGCTTGGCATGCGACACCCATCGGGCATATATTGTGTGGCTTGTCTGGTGTTGACAACTGTGCAAAACTCTATGAACATCATGATCGCAAAAGACGCATGGTAATGAATACACCTGTTCTACACATTCGTGCAATATTTACAGCAAAGTGCAAGACTCCGGAACAAACGAAATTTTTAAAAGAATCAAAACTAATATCTCACCTAAATTAAAATGTTCCAGCACTAACTACCTGGTCGGCGTCTGTGGCTTAGGCGTTGCGGATGCGCTTCGTAATGCCAGGGTGCCGGGTTTGATCCCCGCTGCGAGCCTTGCATTGGTTTCGACAGTGGTAACGAGAAGCCCACTGTCCATAAAGCAATGGCACACTACTGGATGTAAATTTGCCTAGAAACCACAAAATGCTGGGGTTGGTTCTGCAACGTCCTGTAAAGGATACGCAACTAACTTTTAACCAACTAACTGTACGAAGCTTTGGCGACCCCCAAAACCATAAGGCGATTTAACATTGCAACGCCAGTGTGAATCTTACAAATTAGCCGCAATGGTGGGCGATACTGATTTTCAATATGAACTAACCATTTTTTTTCCTACTTATTTTTCTAACAGCCAGTCGTCACAGAAACCTTTAGAGCTCAAAGTTGAGAGCCAGAAGACTGCCTGCACTGTATCGGGATTTACCTCGCATTGCTCAGTCTCTCTGTGTCTGCCACGAGAATCTCACAAAACACGAACTCTGTAAATCTCGCCACGATCCTCATGTCGCACTCGTAAACCTAAATAGGCGGCCCGGGAAATGAACTCATGGCCTTGGGATCAGCCAGCGTAACCATTTAGTCACACAGATTTTACCAAATCCCAACAGGAAGCCACATTAAATGTGAACCATGTCAAGCAACGTGCTATATTTTACAAGCTAAGAATACGGTCTGAAATATGCAAACATCTGTTCAAGGCGTGTGCCAAGCATTCACCCAATCTGGCGCTAGCCTACGCATCCAGCCTTGGCTAAATATATATATGTGTCATTTGTTAACTACAATAAAATGGCCAACAGCTGTTATCATACTAAGTTCGGTCATAAAGGTTAGCATTTGGCTTGTGAAAATACTTATACATATAACAACTATACGTCTTTCTCGCCAAGTTATACCCTTAAAACTGTATCTTTGAAATGGAGAGACAGAGAGAGAGAGAGAGAGAGAGAGAGAGAGAGAGCGTGAGAGAGAGAGAGATAAAGAGAGAAAGAGAAACAGACTGACGGACAGAGAGACATAGTACAAGTAAAACGTATGTGGACAGTTGTAAAATACAGTGAGTAATATATATATATATATATATATATATATATATATATATATATATATATATATATATATATATATATAAATGTACATTAGCTTTCTTTCTTCTTCTTCTGCCTTTCTATCCCCCAATGGAGCATAGGCCCTCAACCACCTCACGCCAAGTCGTTCTATCCTTCGCCATTGCATGGAGCTCTCCCCATGTCCTCCCAATCTTTCTAACCTCATTCTCCAGCTCTCTTCTCCATGTGTTTTTTTTTTTTTTGCCTTCCTTCATTCCTATGCCCCTGTGGGTTCCAATGCAAAGACATTCTAGTTATGCTGTTCTCCTGTTTTCTCAGTGTGTGCCCTATCCAACGCCAGCGTCTTTTCCTCACCTCCTGATCCACTGGAGCCTGTTTAGTTATCTCCCAAAGTTCTACATTAGTTATTCTATCATACCATTTTATTCCCTCTATTCTGCGCAGGCACCAGTTAATGAATGTCTGTAATTTATTAGTAATTGCCTTGGTTGTTCTCCATGTTTCCGCCCCATACAATAGTACTGATTTGACATTGGAATTAACAATTTTTAGTTTAGTATTTCTTTTAATTTCTTTTGACCTTCACAAATTCCCTAGTGCTATGAAAGCCCCTCTTGCCTTTTGTATTCTTTTTTTAAATATCTCTATCAGTTCCTCCATCTTTATCTACATTACTGCCTAAATAGGTGTACGACTCCACGTCTTGGAGTGGGGTGCCATTAAGAGAAACCACATTACTATTTGCCTGATTTATTCTCATTATCTTTGTCTTTCCTTTATGGATTTTCAGACCAAGCTGCTGTGATCTCACATTAAGTATATTTAATTTATCTTGTATCTGATTCCGTGAATGGGACAGAAGAGCAATATCATCAGCGAAGTCCAGATCATCAAGCTGTTTTGTAGGGTCCACTGAATTCCATTCTTGGTGCTAGCAGTTACTGTTTTCATAGTCCAGTCTATAGCCAGTAAAAATAAGAGAGGCGACAAAAGACATCCCTGTCGCACACCTGTTTTAATTTCAAATGCATCTGTTAGCTTTCCCTCATGAAGAACTCGACATTTCATGTCTTTATATGTTGCGTTTCCTAAGTTGATAATTTTCTGTGGAATTCCATAGTGCCCCATCAATTTCCAGAGAGATTCCCTATCAATGCTGTCAAATGCTTTTCCATAGTCTATAAATCCAATGTAAAGTGGTGAAGTCAGTTCAATGCTTTGCTCTATTATAATACGTAATGTGGCTATCTGATCAGTACAGGATCTGTTTGACCGAAAACATGCCTGCTCATCTCTTAGCATTTTATCAATAGCATCTTTTAATCTTTCCAAAATAATTCTACTTAATATTTTTCCAGGAACTGACAGCAACATAATTCCTCTATTAGCTTTCTTTACATTCTGTAAAATCACATGACAGAAATGAGTGAAGATAATCGCCAACGTCAGTTCCCGGCCTGGCATCATCGGCGACAGCACAGCCAGGAGAGGGACAATGAGGAAGAATCAAGACGGAGAAAACGGTGAGTAGGACGAGGAGCAGTGGAAGGTTGACAAAGAATAGAAGAAGAAGAGGCACGACGATTGATGTTAGCAGCAGAAGCCGCCGCCGTCGTCGTTTATCTCATGAACATTCTAAAACTCCTCAAGCAGGGTTTACAAAGTCTATTTCGCGTAGTTTTTTTTTTTTTTTTTCCCTAATTTAAAAAAAAAAAAAAGCTAATCTCGGAACGTGCGCTGAAAATTGAAAGTGCAGGCAGCGAAGACATATTAATTATCCTTCTGAGCTATGTGAGAAAATACATCCGGGTTGTGGGAAACTTGGATTTGAAGCATATATTAGTGTGTTTATTCAACATTGTTTATTGACTAAGAGTATATTAGGGAGATTTACAGGAATCAAATAGTTGATGGAAGCTAGGTAGCAGGTCTGGAGGTCTTGGGTTGAAATCCGCATTTTTTTAAAAATGCCTTAGGAGGAGGACTGACTGGTGTGATGTTGACCGAAATCTTCCATCGAGTGAGTGGCGAAACTTCTAGAAAAATGTGTGTCTGGCACAGTGGACTCCATTGTGGGTCGGGGGGGGGAGGGGGGGGTGGCAGAGAAAGGGGGAGACGGAGAGAGAGAAAGTGTGTGTGTGTGAGAGAGAGAGAGAGAAAGTGGGAGAGAGAGGGGGGAAGAGAGAGAGAGAGAGAGAGAGAGGGGGGGGGGAGAGAGAGAGAGGGAGAGAGAGAGAGAGAGGGAGAAGGGGGAAATCAAGTAATTGTAAAATTAGGTTGATACGTACTTGTTATAATCAAGATTTGTAAGCTTGACAATCAGGAAAACATAACAGCGCTGTCAACACTGATGTGGAGAATGTTTTGCGATGTGCCTTGTTGAAAATCATACCACAAATGGCAGATATCAAGACCAAACAGTGCCAGACCACACAATGACAATGACCAAACAGTGCCAGACCACACAATGACAATGACCACACTAGATTACCTGTTGTTTGGTGATTGTTTTATTTGAAACGTTGACTCATGTGCGTGTTTTTTCTCCAAGTTCTAGTTAAAAGTAAAAGTGATTTTTTTTTCTTGTTGTCCTCTTGTTTTTAATCACACTTTGTTATGTTCGGGATTGGGGAATCATGGATGGGGGTGGGGGGGGGGGGCATGGAGCGTCTCACCATATACTTAAGGGTGACGTGGAGCGTCTTGTCACATACTCAAGGGTGATGGCGTGGAGCGTCTTACCCCATACTCAAGAGTGAAGGCGTGGAGCGTCTTGCCCCATACTCAAGGGTGATGGCGTGGAGCGTCTTGCCCCATACTCAAGAGTGAAGGCGTGGAGCGTCTTGCCCCATACTCAAGGGTGATGGCGTGGAGCGTCTTGCCCCATACTCAAGAGTGAAGGCGTGGAGCGTCTTGCCCCATACTCAAGGATGATGGCGTGGAGCGTCTTGCCCCATACTCAAGGATGATGGCGTGGAGCGTCTTGCCCCATACTCAAGGATGATGGCGTGGAGCGTCTTGCCCTATACTCAAGGGTGATGGCGTGGAGCGTCTTGTCATATACTTACAGGTGGGGTGGAGCGTCTTGTCATATACTCAAGGGGGAAGGGGGGGGGGGGGAAACGTGAAGCGTCTTGCCATACACTCAAGGGGAGCGTGAAGCGTCTTGCCATACACTCGAAGGGGAGCGTGAAGCGTCTTGCCATACACTCGAAGGAGAGCGTGAAGCGTCTTGTCATACACTCAAGGGGAGCGTGACGCGTCTTGCCATACACTCAAGGGGAGCGTGAAGCGTCTTGCCATACACTCAAGGGGAGCGTGACGCGTCTTGTCCTATACTCAGGGGGAGCGTGAAACGTCTTGCCATACACTCGAAGGGGAGCGTGAAGCGTCTTGCCATACACTCAAAGGCAGCGTGAAGCGTCTTGCCATACACTCAAGGGGAGCCTGAAGCGTCTTGGCGTAAACTTAAACAAAAAGGGGAAGGGGAGGCGTGAAATGTCTTGCCATTTACTCAAGTGGGAGTGGTGTGTCTTGCCATATACTCAAGTGGGAGTGGTGTGTCTTGCCATATACTCAAGTGGGAGTGGTGTGTCTTGCCATATACTCAAGTGGGAGTGGTGTGTGTCTTGCCATATACTCAAGTGGGAGTGGTGTGTCTTGCCATATACTCAAGTGGGAGTGGTGTGTCTTGCCATATACTCAAGTGGGAGTGGTGTGTCTTGCCATATACTCAAGTGGGAGTGGTGTGTCTTGCCATATACTCAAGTGGGAGTGGTGTGTCTTGCCATATACTCAAGTGGGAGTGGTGTGTCTTGCCATATACTCAAGTGGGAGTGGTGTGTCTTGTCATATACTCGAGGAAGAAGGGTGGGGTGCGCTTTTTTTAAAAAGGTTGAAAAACCACTTGTCTAGCATCATATGCCAGATGCATCAATGGCGGGAAACGCGTTCTTTGATTTATTCCTAACGCTTTCCAGACAATCATCTTAGACAAGCGACACCGACTCTTCGTCTTTGTCTGCTTTGCGTTTACCAGCTGTCAACTCCGGTGGAAAGATCTGGTTGTTCGTCCACTTCTGGGCTGTAGTCCTGTTCCAGAGCCTGGGTGTTGCGTGCGCATCCGTTTTACAGATCTCAAAAACTGTAGCATCAACCATGCTGGGATACATACCCGCACTATAACGCTGGCGGGTCTGCCACAGTCCCGCCAGGTTCAAACATAAAGACCACAACGACCGCGCTCTTCTTTCTCTACGGGTCTGTAAATTACCGCTCATTAACTCCATGTGTAGCTGTGACTAATTCCCGTGTATATGCGCTCATGTTGGGGAGTAAATAGATGAACATGACCAACTCTGCATTAGTCAGTCTCATTAAAACACAGACGAAGAAGTTGATAGCAAGCAAGCTGCGTCCATACAGGCACACAATGTATCCAGAACACCGGGGTTAGAAATGCCGGCTGGATATTTTCGGCAATGGTTGGCAAGCAGCTATCAGGAAACAAACTTTATAAAGCTACACTCACAGGAAAGTAGCCAGAAGCTTCCAGTTTATAAAGTTACACTGAGAGAAAAGCAGCCGAAATTACCACGAAAGATAAGTACCGGAAAGAAAGAAAAACCGGTGATGGGAAATACTGACTAAACAAAACAGTATCACTGGCTGGAGAGAAGCTTACACCTACAGAAAAGTATGTGGAACTACAAGGAAAAACACAAAGTGTATAACGTTACACTCACAGGAAAGTAGGTGGAAACTACCAGGAAACACGTGCTTTAAAAAGTTACACATCCTGGGACGTAGATAGAAACTATATAGAAACAAATATTAATAAAGTTACACTTACATGAAAGTACTTGGAAATTACTAGAAAACATAAGCTATATAAAGTTTCAAAGTTACACTCACTGGGAAGTAGACGGAAATTACCTAAACACAAACTATCAGGAAACCTCTGAGGATTTGGAAAAATGACTGGCAATTTTCCAGAAACAAATTATATAACTATCAAACGAGACAGGTCTGCCATTACTGTCTGTATTTATCATACTATAGTACAGCTATGATAAAAAATGGGGACAGTGGCGGCGACGTGTCTTTGAGCCAGCGGATTCAGGGCGGCCCGGCTGGGGCAGTTTCTGATAGACGAAGCTCTGTACAAAAAAAAAATGCACTGCATTTCTTTCTGTATTTTTTCTTCTTTCTATAATGATATGACTGAGAAGGCCATTTCACACAGACATGTTAATTGCGTATCCTTTACAGGACGTTGAAGAAACCCTAGAATTTTTTGCTGTTGTGGTTTTTCTCGGCAAATTTACGTCCAGTAGTTTGCCATTTCTTCTTGGACGGTCAGCTTCTCGATACCACTGTCGAAACCATCGCAAGGCGCTAGGCGCGCAGCTACGATCGAACCCGGCACTCCGGCATTACGAAGTGCGTGCGCAACGCCTTTGCCACAGACGCCGACTCACACAGAAAGAAAGTCGAAAACAACAAAACTACCAACAATTTCTTCTTCGCGTTCACTGGCTGTAAACTCCGGCGGAAAGTTCTGGTTGTATGTCCAGAACCTGAGTGTTGCGTGCACATCCGTATATCAGAGCTGAATTAACTGTATGCAGACTGTTGGTTCCTTGCCTCCCAAGCAGGAGCGCTCTGACTTCGAAGGAAGCCCCCGATTAGTCGAGTCCTATAACATGCTTGCTGGGGTTGCAGAGGGCCTATAACTGTTTTTAAAAAAAAAGGACACCGGAACCCACAAGGGAAACCAACAGTCTGATAGCTGTATGAACTCAAGAGAAGGATAGCCGTTCTTCCTACATGATTAGCAGACATTTTGGCGGCCCACCTGGTCTCTGAACCCACGAGTTGAAGAGCACTGACGTTGTGTGTCCAGAAACATTTGGATATGTGTATTTAGCTAAAAAATGTATGGCTTTCTACTGGGAAGTTTTTTAAAAATATATTATTGTAGTAGTGCACCTGGCGAGTTGCAGCGAAATATGACTGGCAATAAATTGTTCTATATTACGTACAATATTAAGGAACATCGTGATGCAATTCAACAGCTGCGACATTTTAGAAACACTTAAGAATAAATCCTTTATCGCACTTAATAGGAAACAACCATCTCTTTCCCCCATCAACCCTCTCTCTCTCTCTCTCTCTCTCTCTCTCTCTCACTCTCTCTCTCTCTCTCTCTCTCTCTCTCTCTCTCTCTCTCTCTCTCTCTCTCTCTCTCTCTCTCCACAGGCCTTTTGCCTAATTCCCCCAGTAAAACATTCTCTGACAGCGCCTAGTGGAATGTATCCCGCCGTTCAAAGTAGCCTAACCAAGTAATATTCCTGAGATACTTAAAAGCACTCCTCAAATGTGATTTCGCCCCCACGATGTGGGAGATGGATGTAATGTAGAGCTTCAAGAAATAACACATGTCAGAGGCACATGTGAACGAAAGCTCTTCCCGGGACAGAAGTGCGAGGACGTCCGTCTTCAATTTGTTATGTAAGCCAAGGCAACGGTTAACGTAAAACAGTTTGAGATTAAGCGCGGGGGAAAAGTGTGGGTGAGTTATGTTGATAGCGGAACGCGGTAATTTTTTTACGTGCCGCACGAGTTTTGTGGGAACGGGGGCGGGGCAGAACGGTTAAGGCGAGAATACGTATAGAGTGAGACGAAATAGGGATGAGAAGGTAAGTGCAGATGGGGGAGGGGGAGGAAGGAAGGAAGGTATAAGTTGGGAGGCAGTAAATGCCGAAAAACTTGCCATCGCTAGGTGTAACTGATTGTAGTTTGAGAATACGTTGTTTGAGAAACTTCAACATGCAATGTGTATTTTATATATAAAGGCTATATAAAACCTCACCTTCACTGCACCAGATCTCTCGATGCAGAACGTCTACCGAGAGCGTGGCACAAATCACGAACACTGTGGCTCAAGTAACAATACATAGGATCTACGTAAAACTGCACTAGTGAACACACAGCAACGCTCTTACTACTACTACTTTTGTTTACCGGCTGTAAGTTCGGGCTGAAAGCCTTGACAGTTTGCGTACTATAAGGAACTCAGGCTTTCGTCACTTAACAACGCTAAAATACGATTATATTGAAACAAAGTAAAATCTAATTATTGCTAGAACAGCGTTAAAATCTGATACCTCACTGATATCTTATTAATGTTGAAACAACGCTCAGATCTGGTCACTTAAATAACAACCGGTAGTTATGGTTACTACTGAAATAACGCCGAATACTGAACACTGTCGATTACAATCTGATTGCTACTTCGCAAAGCTACAATCTAATTGCTACCGAATGAGGCTACAATTTGGCTGCTGTTGAAATATGGCTACAAATTGATTGCCGTTCAAACATTCCTACAATCTTATTACAGTTGAAAAAGTCTAATCTAAATGCTATAAAACAAAGCTACAATTTGACTGCTATTGAACAAGGCTACAATTTGACCGATGTTACTACTGAACAAGGCTACAATATGACTGATGTTACTATTGAACAAGACTTGATTGCCGTTCAAACATTCTTACAATCTTATTACAGTTGAAAAAGTCTAATCTAAATGCTATAAAACAAAGCTACAATCTGACTGCTATTGAACAAGGCTACAATTTGACTGATGTTACTACTGAACAAGGCTACAATATGACTGATGTTACTATTGAACAAGGCTACAATATGACTGATGTTACTATTGAACAAGGCAATCTATTTAATCAATCAATCAATCCATCTATTTATTCGTCTGTCTGCCTGCCTGCCTTTTTACCTACCCGCTGCCTGCCTAAAATGACTTCAGTATTCTGTTTCATATTTTCCACACACTTTACAACGCTCACCTGACGCACAGACACATGTTGCATGACTGCCAATTTTTATAAGGAAGTAATAATCAACATGTGTCTGTTTCTCTCTTTCTCTAGTCTTATCTCTATTGTACACTCGCTCTTATTCACCAACCCCCTCCCCACTCCCCCCCCCCCTTTTTTTTTTCTCAAAACGCCTTACCCTTAAGATAAAGCTCCAGGGCCGACAAAACGTTCCATAGCTGTTTACAACTGTTTGATCAATCGCATGGGAAGCAAAGGCGGGAAAAAGAATGACTGGTTACCCTACTTCACTACTCACCATGCGAAATACATAATCAACAGGTGTCTGTTTCTCTCTTTATCTAGTCCTATCTCTCTTGTACACTCGCTCTTATTCACCCCCCCCCCCCCCATTTTTATATTCCAAACGCCTTATCCTCGAGATCTACTCACCATGCGAAATATGCCGTTGATATCGCGTGTTGTATATATCAGCATGCCAGCGCTTTTAACACTCCAAAAACATGAAGAAACTGGTCATAACACAAACCCCTAGAGAGTGCTGCAACCTATGTCACAGGCATTCTCTTTCTCAGAATTAAAACGCAAATGCAAGACATCACAGAAAGCAAACAACAGCCGTAACCTTCAGGAAAGTCGACCAGCCGAACAAACGTGAATGAAAAGAGACCTACTCTATTTGGGGAGATTAACGTCAACCTAACCAAGTTTTGTATTATATTCCCTCCCCACCCTCGACCACAGATAGAAACAGACAGACTGACGGACGGACAATCAACAGGGAGAATGAGAGAGAGAGAGGGAGCGCTAACTTACTACACCAACCAAAAGAGCTGTCAACAGCAAACCAGAGCCATAAACAAGCGCAGACACACAACGGAACAACTTATAGACCTACCAGTTGGTTTGTCCCGGATCAGTTTGCAGCTCTCCAGCTCGCCGATGCTGGCAAACAGGGAGCGGATTTCGTCCTGGGACATGGTTTGTGGTAAGTAGTTGACGATCAAGTTTGTTTTGCTGACGCCGTTGTCCGAATGCGAGGGGGATGTAGTCCCCCCGTTCTGTGTGATGCCCATCTGGGACGCCTGGTCCATAATTGCATGGTCTCCGAGAGTGATCTGCAAAATACCAAAATCAGTCTAGAGAGCTGGCAAGCTTTAGTTGAAACAAAGTCAACAATGGCATACGAAACAAGTCTCAGCTTTTATGTCATTCGGATGTGATTATGCCCCTTGAACTGAGCTGAATTTCTACCCCACCAGCACATCACACAAGCGATAAACACCCGATGACACAAAGTGCCACCATGTGGATGAGGATCGCCGTGGAGAGGTCCCAGAAACCGCGTTCAGACATTTGGCCATATATATGGCCTGCCTATATTGCGGCCCCTGGCAAAAGCCAGATTAGGGCTTCAAATGACAAAACATTTCGTCCTAAAAAGGACGAAATTGGATATATCGCTTATGTGAGTTATTATGCCCCTTCTAATTCTATGTCCCTTGTGTAATGTTCTTATATGTTCCATATAGGTGTAAAATATTAGAGTGGCTATTCAAAACAAGTCTCAGCATTTATGTCATTCGGGTGTGATTATGCCCCTCCTAATTGTATGTCCCTTGTGTAATGTTCCTTATGTGTTCCATATAGGTGTACAATATTAGAGTGGCTACGGTGTCTAGGCGTGATGCGAAAAGTAATGGTCAAGTGAAAAGATTAAAGCTTGTGAAGGTGGAAAAGGTGTGACAAGCAGATGATTGACGGTGTTAAATTACTGGAAAAGCTGGCTTCACAAGCATGAATGACTACTACGGAAACACAAATGCACATTCAAGAACACAGAAAACAAACGGTTGTAGGGTAATATTATCATCTGTAACCGCATCTATGGTTAGTGAATAGGATGTCAATAATACAAGGTAACAAAAAAGTAAACTGGCATTGGCTCTATCGATCACCAGGATTATGTGGATTATTCCCCCTGATTACTAAGGCTAACAGATGACTCAGTGGCATACAATGAGTACAAGATTTACGTGAGACAGTACACAGACAGAACGTGATTTATGATTCTCTCAACCCCCCCCCCCCCAACTGCTGTGAGCAACGCACTATGTGGGACTGACTACTCTGTGTTAAAGGTCAGGAGGATTGACTTCACCTCATCGAGTGTTATCGCATATGGCTCGGTCTCTCTTTCCGGCCATATGCCTGGCGAGTACGACCGCCAGAGACCTAGCAACGACCACCAAAGACCCAGCAATGGCCACCAGAAATGTGTGTGCCTTAGTCAACATAAACTGTGTGACTGTATCTGACTACACATACATTTATGGATTCTTTTTTTTTTTTAATTTTTTTTTTCTTATTCACTCCAAACAGGGGGCATCCTGGATTTTCCCGGAAAGTCCAATATTATAGGGTGGTTAGAGTTATTCGGCGTTCACTTTAAACAGTAACACCCCTTTAATATTGGACTTTTCCAGCGAACTCCGGGTTCTCCATATTTGAACACACACACACAAAAAAACTATTTATATTTCTTAGAGGTGTCAGTGGCTTAGTGACTCGTAATTCCAACGTACCGCGATCAAAACCCTCTGCTGACTGCGTTGATTTTCATTGTGGTATAGGGCGTCGCAGGTCGACCCAGCCTAAATTGGGTACCAGGATGTATGTCCTTGGGAAGTAAAGACGGCCGGCGTAATGCTGACCAAATTACCCACCCAATGCCGATCGGTCTGTACAAATATGGGTGCTTTTCCCATATGCCCGATGCGCCTAAAGGCGTGAAAATGGATATTTACTTTACTATTTATATTTGTTACAAAGAGTGCGCATTTTATCGATGTGAAAAGAAATTAAATATTCTATGCAATCTTTCTTTGTCTAGTGAGATGAGAATTAAATCATGGAAAGTTGGACGATTAGTATATAGTTATTCAGAAGCGACGGAGATGTGGTTCTATGGCTGAATGATGAGAATACTCCGAATAGATCAAAAGAGTAACGAGGATGTCAAAAACACTGACTCACGAAGAGAACTGATATACATCAGAAAGATAAATTTTTTGGCCATGTCATGAGAAGGATAAAACTATACTGTGGTGGGACAACTGGAGGAGAAAAGAGGCAGATGGAGACTAACAGGGAAGATGCTGGACAGTTTGACACAATGGCATGAAAGATCATCTGTGTCAGAAGTGACTGAAAGTACACGAGACAGGAGGTTGTGGGCAAGACATGACTAGCAGTGTCATACAGAATGGACTACAAGAAGTCTCATAAATAACGCTGCCTCATCGCAACAAGCTTAGCCGCAAGATAAGCCAGTCAGCATCGCAGAAGTCTTAGAAGAAATGCAACTTGATGCAATCTTGGAAGATTAAACTTTGGCGTTTGATCAGTAAAGCCAATTAAGAGAAAAAATACGAAGAACGTTTAACACAACTATTAGCAAACTACAAACATTCATTAAATAGTTAGGTTTAGACGACGGATCAACATAATGGCACAAGGGTAGTAGCCCATAAGTGCTCCGTTCTGCTTCTGACTCAAGCCTGAGTCCGAAGAATCTCAGCGCAGTGCACGAACTCCGTAGCACCAGCGAGGATCCTGACTTTGGATAGATTTTTAACTCCTAATTTTGCCCGGGCAGCGCCGTTAGCCTACTCTTTGATCTTACTACTCAGAGACCAGGAGAAATAACTAGAAGTCCAAATGAAAAAAAATCCCAGCCTTCACCGGGGCTTGAACCCGGGACCTCCAGCAATCGAGCGGACGCCATGCCTCGAGACCACGCAACCCCCATTAAATGGTGCCTGCGTAGAACAGATGGAAATAAATGTGATGAGAAAATCATAAATGTGGGGCTAGGAGAAGAACTGAACAAATTCACGTGATGGCAACAATATAACAAGAATGTCATTGCCCTCGATAAACATGGCCAATAAAGAAAGACGAAAGCGCATTTGGAGATCACAAAACGATGACAACGAGGATAAGAAGGCGGGATCCATAGACAGGATACAGAGCAGAATACCTTTTTTTTCCCCTTAAATATCTTACGTCCTCCGAATTACTTTTAAAGTTCATTTTAATCTCGTTTGGTTGTCCCCGAAAACTTCAAGGAAAAAATAGCCATATATTTTAACAGTTCATTTGACTTTCGAATGGCTTTCCCTGGCCAGATTCAGCGGAATATTATCACTTTTTTTACGTGTTACACTTTTGTGATATTTGGGCTTTAGTCTAAACTGTTTGGACATTCGATGCAACCTTCTTGGAGTAGACATTTATATAGTAATGGAAAGAAATGCCATTATGAACAAGGTTGCATGAAAGAAAACGGGCATCTGCACCTCCATGCGTAGCCCACGAGAGAGTGCAGTAAACGCGTTTCAGGGAGAAGAATATCTACAGGGCTAACTTTGTACACAGACAGAATAGAGAGCACTCTTTTCTCATGCTAACCCACTGCTGCTGTTGCTGACTTTCGTCAGAAAGCACCCATGTCGGTATGCATAGTAAGGGGAAAAAAAACCAACATTACTGTTGCAAGAACAACATGATGAGCATGCCACACCGAGTGAGCCTTTTTTTTCAAAATGATCTTGGCTACCAGGTAGACCCAGCCTTCAGTGGATACCAGGTGAAGTCCTGGGAAGTAAAGGCGGCCGGCGTGATGCTGACCACATCATCCACTGTGTGCCGACTGGTCTATAAAAATATAGGTCTCAACCTAGACGCTCAATGCACCTAAAGGCGTGAAAATGAGTCCCTTACTCATAACTTTTCTTCCCTAAGGTATGTTTTATTTAACTCTCTCTCTCTCTCTCTCTCTCTCTCTCTCTCTCTCTCTCTCTCTCTCTCTCTCTCTCTTGTCTTGTCCACAATTGCCTCACAGCGTAGTGGGGAGTCGCAGTTTTCTATCCTGGGCCAGGTGTGTTGCACGTGTTGTTGTTAGTCCGTGTTGCCTCAGGATCTTATATATTGTCTATCCATCGTACTCTCGGTCTGCCTCTTGCTCTAGGGCAGTAGTGCTGTTCGTTGTATGCTCGTAGAGGCAGTTGGTCGGTTTGCATTCGCATCAAGTGGCCAAACCATTCTATTTGTTGCTTCTTTATGTATTGCAGGCATGGTGTGGTTCCTACAATTGATCTAATGTTCTCGTTTCGAACTCTGTCTCTCCTTGTGACATTGGCAGCCTTACGTAAGCATTTATTTAACTGTCTACTGCAAATAGCTTTGCCTTAATGTACTTATTAGACATATAATGTTCTATCTAACTTTCTAAGACAGTTCTTACATGTACTATCTATTTCAAATAGTTTAATTTGCGCTACTAAGTGACCTTGTAGTGAAGTTAACACTCGTCTATTGTAAGGTATTCTTTTTAACTGTCTTCTGCTTTAGTGTACTTATTAGGAATATAATTTAGTAAACTGTCTATGACAGTCCCTACATTTGCTATCCACTGCAAATAGGTTTACTAAGCAAGCTTTTAGTCTAGTTAACACTCGTATATCATACGGCATTTTGGCGTTTTCCAGTTCCAAGACCGATTGGGAAAGGAGAAGGGTTTGGTGTGCACGATGGTGGTGGTGATGATAATGATCATTATACTATCTAATGCAACAAGTTTCAATTTGTTGCATATATTCCAGTGAACAGTTTTCTATCCCCAAACAGATATTACTTCTTTATCTATTACAATAAGATTTCATTGTTGTACGTTTTTTTTTTATTTTATTATATCTGAAGGACTTAAAACAAACTACTTGATTAAAAAAAAAATAATCCTATGCATTATCTACGTCCGTAACTAAAACAAAGACAAGCAACTCTGTAACATGAAGCGTTCTAATTAAATTTCAAAAGAAAAACGAGGAATAGCCAAAACATATTTTCAGTACGGCAGTATTTTTGACATCTAGAGGGATAAACAACATATTACAAATTAAAACTAGCACATACTATGTATCATACTTAAAATCGCACTGTATGGTGCAGACAGATAAACTTGGTAATCAACTAAACAGTCGAATAGACTCAGAAAGGGCGTGGAGGGGTGGTTGGGTAACAGTTAATTACAAAAATGGGGGTGGGGGGGGGGATGACAAGGAAGAATTATTTATCTTAACAAAAATCGTTCTAAAGCGCAGATCCTGAAAAGACTAGGGAAAATAATTTTGAAAACAAAGAAAGAAAGAACAGTTATGTATCCTGGTAACAAAAAATAAGTGGGGGGGACGGGGGGGGGGGGGGGGGGCTTTGCAGTAAGCAACGATATGCAATGAAGATGATCGTTAGATGAACAATTGACTGTAATAGAAGCTTCGCGAACAGTATGCACCAATATATATTTGTTCCACACTGTGGAGATTATGGATAACTTTTGTTTTTTTTCCCCAAGAAAAACAGTCGTGCTTGACTTTAAAAAAAAAAAAAAAAACTAAACAAGAAAGGAAAAGTTGAACTCAAGGAAGCAAAGGTGAAATAAGGAGTTGATAGATAGATCCAAGAGACGGGCGAGCTGCAATCTTAGAGACAGGACAAAAGACCCACACACACACACACAACCGTTGGAGATCTATTGCAGCCAATCTTAATTGTGGAGGCGTCACGTAACTGACTGACTGATTCATCCACTGACTGTTTTCATGTATGCCGTATGTGCACTATAACCACTATAAGAGCGCAGGTCCAATACAGTATACTAAACATCCTTATATACAAAGGAGAATCAGTGTGTCCTTTCTGCAACAATACACGCATTACGAAATACTATTAGGCGTTTTTTAAAAATAGTAATTTGTTTTCTTTTTTTAATACAGATCATCCCAAGTTGCGTTGGTGATTGTGTATGACCACTCCTTCTGTAGTGGTTTCAGTCCTAGTCTTCCTTTAACTTTAAGTTTTCATTTGTTTTAGTGCTATTTCTGCTGTTACTGCAGTCTTTTTTGACAAATCTCATCTATGTTGTTATGATCTTGCGCTTCCGTAGTTTTAGTTGAGTCTCTTATTTACAAGAACTATTCAAACATATCTGACTGAAGCCAACAGTCGGGCCAACAGCTTTTATAAATGGAAGGCAAAAATGAAACAGACAAAGATACAAGTAGGATGGTAACATTAGTAGACTGACGAACAAGAGAGAGAGAGAGAGAGAGAGAGAGAGAGAGAGAGAGAGAGAGAGAGAGAGAGAGAGAGAGAGAGACAGACAGAGACAGAGACAGAGACAGAGAGAGACAGAAGGAGATACAAGTAGGATTATAACATTAGAAGATTGACACACAAGAGAGAGAGAGACAGACGAAGATGATAACATTAAGAGACTGATGAAAAAAAAGAGAGAGAGAGAGATACAAGTAAGGTGATAACAGAAGCTTGACAAACAAGAGAGAGACAGAAGTAGATACAAGTAAGATAACATTAAAATATTGACGAACAAGAGAGACAGACGGAGATACAAGTAAGACGATAACATTTGGAGACTGATGAAAAATAGAAAGATAGACAGAGATACAAGTTAGATGATAACAGTCGAAGACTGATGAACAAGTGGGACAGACGGTGCTACAAGCAGGATGATATATAACATTTGGAGACTGACGAACAAGAGACAAGCGATACAAGTTGGCCCTAGGAGCGGTCTTGAACGCGTTTCTAGTTTGACCTAGTTCCGTGGAAAGTCACCTGCAATGATAACACCATATTCACAAAGTCCGGAAGTTCCTTTCATCGTAGCCGCATAGTGTTAGTCCTATCAAAAACAAATAATGAACTGACGCACTGAAATAGTGTCAACAAGATCACAAGACAAAAGAACAATGCCGACTTGAGGGTTTAGGTTTGCACGGCTACGTATGTTGTAACGACCAAAATCATCAAGGAAATAGAAATACAATGTTGAGAACAAGGGACACAGAAGTTAGTCTTGTACTGAACAACACTAAACAAGAAATACAAACATACATAACTCTTGACCCGCTAGGGTCGTGGAGGGGTATCGATGAAAAAAAAAAAAAAACCTAGCAGTTTTTTTTTTTTTTTTAAAGCAAAGTAAGACACTCCCCGTGTGGTTTCCGTGGCCCGATTGCAGGGAAAATAAGACGCGATTCACATGCTTGCTGCTTGCTTGTTGTACCCCACCAGGACATCACATAGGCGATAAACACCCGGTGACACAAAGTACCACCATGAGGATGAGGATCACACGTGTAGAGGTCCCAGAAACCTCTTTCATCCGTTATGGCCACATTTGTGGTCCGGCTATATAATTAGGGCCCTCGGCAAAAGACAGGGTGGGGCTTCAAATAACGAAAAATGTCACCCCACAAGGGGACTTCTACACTAAAATACAAGTCGTAGGAGTCGACTAACTGGGGGCATCCTTCCTTGTCAAAATGCATCTACCTAAGAGGTTGGAAATCAACAGACTGCACAAAGGTCTTATGTCCTGTGCTCTGTAAATCACTTGTGTTACCCTAGTTATTTTATGCCATAGTGCCATCCATTCTCGTTAGGTGGCCAAACCATCTCTCATGTTGCTCCTTAATCAACTGTACCACCGGTTTCAGCCCTAGTCTTCTAATTTCCTAATTTTCAATATGATCTCTTCTTGTCACTCCGGCAGCTCTTTAAAGAAATCTCATCTCTGCTGTTATGTTTTAATAGTTTTAGCTAGGGTCCAAGTTGACACTGATAGCATCAAGCTGGGTATACTGACTAGATGCGTCCTGGTAAACAAAGATACACTTATATGTGTCCAAATAGTTGTGTTTCATTCAGGGCCTTTTTTTGTTCTTAGCACATCATTTGTTGTTTTCTCTATCCATTTTCCCTTCCGGTGCCAACACTACCCAAGTGTGTGTCTCGTACTGTGACTTTGTGAATATGGGTCTGTGTCTATAATTGCGAAACATGTTTGTGTCTATGATTGTGGAACTATACATACATGTTTCTATGATTGTGGAACTATACATATATGAGTCTATGATTACGACAGTGTGTATATATAAGTGTGTGTTGTGAATATGAAACTATATTCAAATAACTCACTACCTATGACCGTATATACATTATTTGTGTCTAGTTTGTGAAACTAGGCAGAAGAATCGGTGTTTGACAACGAAACTGCATTAATCTATGTCTATAACTGCAAACAGTGTGTACATCAATCTGTGTCTATAACTGTAAACACAGATCATGCATAAACCTATCACAGAAGTTTGTTTGTGTGTGAGTGTGTGCGATCTGCTATGTTTCCCCTCATGCACTATGCTCATATTCTGTGGCTAAACTATCGGTGGCCAAAGCCTGTAATGTGTGCTGAGCAGAAAAAGGGTACAAAAGATAATCGATACAGCATAGCATAAAATGTCCAGACAACAATCGATTGATGTGTGTTTGAGCAAATGGTTTTAAAAAGGGGGGAGGGGGATGGACGTATGTTGACGGTCGGCGTAATATTGGGGGCAAGGTCGTAATATTAAAGACAAGATAAACTGATGCCATTAAAAATAAGTTTTATAATGAGAAAACAAAATAATACAAGCGCAGACAGCTTATGCATTACAGCAAATCTCTTTGCATTGACTACGACAATGCTGTCGAAAGTTTACCCTTATGTAAGAAGTGACAGACTGCTTCTTCTTCTGCCTTCTATCCGCCAGTCGAGCATAGGTTGTCAAGCAACTCATGCCAAGTCGTTCTATCTTTCTCTATTTCATACAGCTCACCCTATCTTTATAACTTGATTCTCTAGCTCCCATCTTCATCCAACTACCGAAAGTAAAATTGCCGAGTAAAATTAAACAGCAAACCTAGGTTTTGGGTTAGTTCTGCAACGTCCCGTAATGGATATGCAACTAGTCGAACTGAGTTTAGAACCGACATCATAGTAGTTGGGGCATTCTCATAAGTGCTCTGTTCCCGTCTTCAGCATGCAGCGCAGCCGCAATATCAACAGAGCTAGTAGCAGATGATAGTTTATGCCTGTCTTGCCTTTCCTCTCAGCGCTGAGTGTATCAAGCAGGTCCTCTGCTGAACACCGAAAAAAGAAAAGCTTTTGGTGGTAGGTTGTTTCGGTTTACTGCATACGGTTGCTGTATCTGAGTCTTTCGGCATATCAGATTTACCCACACTTTTAATTTGTTGCCTTTTTAAAAACGAAGGTTGGGGGGATTGGGGGGGGGGATGGGGGGGGGGGGGGGGGGGCAGCGAATCGGTTTTTCCCATTGATATCAGGACCCCAGTACCCAGTGGAAAGGAAGGTCGACGGCCAATTCCTATGTCCCGTGTATAATGATGCTCACCGTCACCCACGTCAAAGGTCTGCTTTCCTGCTGGAAGATCACCCTTCAGCCTTTTCTGTCAGAAACCACACGTCGGGACTTTAGTTCCTGCATCACTGAGGCCCGTATATTTCAGCTGACAAGACATGCTGATTGTCTTCAATCTTTAAGGGAAAGGCAAGACGGATATACAACCAGACCGCTTCTAGTGTCATCAGAACTGGAACTCGACGCCTGCTGCTAAATATGCGGACGGTGGGCTCATGAGAATGTCCTGAGTGCTGTGATGTCGATTTTTAATTCAACATTCAATATCTCCAATGTTTAAATCTTTTATTTGTTTTTCCTTCAACCTGATCTGTAGTGTTCTAAGAATTTGTTGTAACATTAATTTTTTTTTTTTTTTTTTTTTTAAATCGACATTCTTCTTTGGTGATTGAAAAGTAACAAATGACTAGCATCCGTATATTACCATAGGGATGCATATTCCCACACTGTAGACCTAAATGTTCTCGTGGGTGGGCCAAAGGCTCTTCATGAATATGTAGCTCTGCACTGATATGGTTCTGCAGAAGTCTGTGGCCACACATTCTCGCTAACTGGTTCAACAATAGAAACGCTACGACGAATGGTGAAGAGAGATGCTAGAGGTGACGGTTAGATATATTATTATCAAAAAGCTGGCATGGGTTAGAGAGACATGAAGGAACGGAGAGAATGCGTGTGAGCCCTATGTGACGTATTAAACGGCAATGATGATGTTGATGGTGATGATGATGGTGATGATGATGGTGATGATGATGGTGATGATGATGATGACTGACTGTAGGTTAGAAAGACATAAAGGAACAAAGAGAATGCGTGTGAGCCCTATGTGACGTATTAAACGGCAATGATGATGGTGACGATGACAATGATGATGATGATGATGATGATGATGATGATGATGATGATGATGATGATGATGATGACTGACTGTAGGTTAGAGAGACATGAAGGAACAGAGAGAATGTGTGTTTGCCTTTTGTGACGTATTATTAGATGATGGTAATGATGATGATGACTTACAGATATGGCCAGTGGGTGCTTTATAAATATCCTTCCCCCCTGATGACGTCACAGGACAGTCCAACATTTTAGAGGGTCGTAAGACTGGGCTTCCCTGCTTTCTGATGCTTTCAACGATTCCAAAACATCTAGAACTGGCCCTAATCCCAACCCACCTACGTCCCACGAGAGAGTGTAGCCTAGGTCCCACGACTGCAAGCAGCCTATCTGCCACCCCCTGAAATATCAGACTGTCCCGTGACCTGTGGATTTTCCCTGTTTGGGGTAAGATATTAATAAAGCACCGGCCGGTTTACTACTGGATTCATTTGTAACCAGGAGTGTTGATAAGTATGGGAGCCACGTTATAAATAATCATACACAGATGTTAAAGTTAGCTGCGTATCCTTTACAGGACATTTCAGAACCAACCCCAGCATTTTTTTTTTTTTTTTTTTTGGCCTGTTGTGCTTTTTTTTCTAGGCAAATTTACGTCCAGTAGTTTGCCATTTCTCTTTGGAGGGTCGGCTAATCGACACCACTGTAAAAACCAACGCAAGGCGCAAGTCCTGGAGCTGGGATCGAACCCGGCACCCCGGCATTACGAAACTCGTTCGCAACGCCCAAGCCAGAGATGCCGACATATTCCAACGTTATGCAAAGATGCATACATTCAATTATAGATTTAGGCGACATGTTCAATGTATGATTCGCTTTAACTTAAAAGGGTGAATTATAAACTGAAATGAGTGATCCGTTAACGTTAAAGCGGTGTTCTATTGTTACCTGAAAAGGCTCTGTTTTTATTGTTGACAAATGGGCGAGTTGTTCTTCACTTAATTGAGTAACCTGTTGTTAGCATGGAAGCGGTTAATAATCATTGTTTAATATTTTGCAAAAACCAATTTAAACAAACCAAAGCAATTTATAAGCAGCACACTTACAAGATAGCAAACAAAGTTAGCAGACTGGTGAGTAAAATAAACAAACAAATTGATGAACTAAATATATATATATATATATATATATATATATATATATATATATATATATATATATATATATATATGTGTGTGTGTGTGTGTGTGTGTGTATGTATATATATATATATATATATATATATATATATATATATATATTATGTGTGTGTATGTATATATATATATATATATATATATATATATATATATATATATATATATATATATATATATATATATATATATATATATACATACACACACATATATATATATATATATATATATATATATATATATATATATATATATATATATATATATATATATATATATACACACAATCGTACCTCGACTTATCTGCCTTCCTTACCAACTTTTCGATATATAATTTTTTGTTTCAATATCACATTTGGACCTTCACATATGAACCTAGATTCGAGATATGAACTGTGATGCTGTGATTTTTCTGTTTTTAAACTACGTCGCATTTATCTGGAATACGACTCTGCGATAAAGTTGTCACCTTGGTCAAGACCACGCATTTGGAAGTCGACGAAACAAGACATGAGATTGTAGAGGAGCATAACAACATTAAGTTGGCCACTGAAAAAGCTTCAAGTGTTATTTATCGAACAGGGAAAAAAAAAAGGGGGGGGGGGGATGAGGGGAAGAGCAAATGCCTTCAGAGAATGAAAACAATAAAAGTTGTTTTTAAAGGGAGCAATGTTAAATGTAATGGGAGACTAGGTTTCGATATACGAACTTCTCTTCGAGATAGGAGCCACAGTCAGGAACGAATTAAGTTCGTAAATCGAGGTACCAGTGTAGCTAGCATTAAAAACAATATTCAACACCCAACTTTAATTTTTTTAAAACTACAGCTTAAGGGTTACAACAATAAAGAACACATTAGCAGGACCTAAATTTTTTTTTTAACTTCCACCCCCCCCCCCCCCCCACCTCTTAGAATGTGACAGAAAATATATAGCAGAAAAACACACAAAACACAAAACGAAAAAAAAAGCAGCAAGAGACAACAAAAGCAGCATGCTTGAGAAGTTAACTGAACGCATTCTATTTGGGGGGAAAGAATTAAGCAAGCAGAGCTGAGAAATGGAGATCGTCGAGCAGTGAAAAAAGAATAAGCAGACATTCTGGACAGCGGAAGTAACGTGTGCCGGGAAAGTCAAAGAATACACTTACCATAACAGGTGCACACAATGGGTAATTACTTGGACTGCAGCTCTGAGCCATACCACTGCAGCTGTTGGGAATCGCGAAGTATGGCAGTAGTCCTTTGTTCTGCACTGTCACTAGATCACACGGTTTCAATACCAAGTTACCACAGTTAGAAGAAGTAGAAGCAGTTATCACCACTGAAGCATGAAAGGGGTACAAAAAAAACTATATAAAAACATGTAAGCCATCTTTTCACACGAAATTAGTACATACCTGCATTTAGATATTATTCTTATATTTTTTTTCTCTAGTTAATCCAAACTACAAACAAAGACAAAATTAAAATCGAAGCCTCGAGAAAGTAAGTAATAAAATCCAACTTTTCTTTCTCTAGCCCGGTTGAAAGAAACACTAAAAGTTGTATTCCAGCTGCCAGCACGCGAGGACAAATAACGCACGGAAGCTCGTGTGCTGCTCACGCCGACTGAATGGATCACTTTACCACATGACCTCAACATAAATAGCATTAGGCCCGCGCGGCTGTGAATTCATAGCCGGGGTTCGACAACCAATCAGCTCACGCCAAGCGCAGATTCTGTCAATAGGCGCTCGTGGAGTCAGCATCTGGCGCTTTTGCTGGCCAATCCTAACCGGGGTGCAATCGGAGGGGTTGTGGGAATATAATTTTTTTGCAAAATATTTTCAGTAATTTTTATACAGCTCTTTAAATAAAATATGAATTGCTTCAGACCTGAAGAAGTCTCCTTTCTGGTTAAACATGAAAAAGATAAAAGCACTTATGACTAAAGACAACGCGGAATGTAAGAGTGCTTTAAAAAAGATCGTCACACACTCGTCGATCGTTACTGGTTTTGGACGACATAACACGCCGGGGTAGTGGTTCTGGCTGTAGCCGTTACGGGTGCCCTAGTTATTTCTTCTTACGAGTTGCGAAATTGGGCATCATCCATTCTAGGACTTTTGGCTGGACTGCAGGTTGATTCGTAATCCTAGTGTGCTCCGTTTATACGACTGAACGGGGTGTCTAGGACTTACTTCTGTTTGATTCGCAAATGAGCTACGTTAATCTTACAGAATGCAATCTTCCTCTTATTCTTCTTCTTCTCCTCTTCCACCATTTACCTCAGCGAGGTGTTGGGGGAGATGTAAGGATTGTTTGTGCGCTTTTCCAATTGCTTTGTACAAGTTGGTGTTTATTTCTGTTAGGTTGCTCCGGTGTCGCCCCATCTCTTGCGTGGTCTTTCCCTTGCTCTGTGTTCATTATATTTCTTCAGCGTGGCTCTCTGTGGCAGTTGGTACCAGGGCAACAGAAGGCAATCGTAGAATGAAAAAGAATTATTTTGTTTTTGTTTTTTAATACAAATTTTGTTTTTTACATAAACTGTGTATCTAAGATTTTCTAAATGGATATGCAGGGCATGGCTCCTTAAGTTGCATGGGTGTCACACTTTCAGATACTAGCAGCTTGTAGGGAAAAAACACAGCCAGATAGAAAGGCACACTGGAAGGGTATTTGGTGTAGGCATTTCAGGTGCTAGCTGCAAATTCCGAGGAGCTTGAACCTCGGTATCCAATTCTCAGGCAACAGCCCGGAGTGGGAGGAAACAGTCAGTCAGTCAGTCAAACATGGTCTTACACAGTGGATCTCAACCTGTGGCTCGCAACCCTTTTTGGATTCAACGGACTCTTTCACAAGGGTCGCCTAAGATTATCGGAAACACATGTTCACTGAAGTAATGAAGTAGCAACTAACATAATTTTGTGAGTGGGATCACCACAACACGAGGAACTGTTTTGAAGGGTCGCGGCATTAGGAAGGTTGAGATCCACTGATCTAACAGTAGCTACGGCCGCTGTGTGTGAACGACAGGTCTTCACCTAGACCTACATACACATGTATGAATGACTGAATCAAGAACTGGCATCCTTGCACTCAGGACATTCCCACAAGTGTTTCGTCTCCTTCCTCGGTAGTCAACAAAGAGTCTACATGCTAACAATACCAACTGCAACCTGGTTAAAACAAAATGTTCGTCTTTGTTCCCCCTTTGGCAAAATAAAATCCTCACCGGCACAGTCGTGGCGACAGCACTAGCCATGCGGCCGTAAATACTCAGGCTCTAGACACCCCCCCACCCCCCCACTTTTTTTTTTGTTTTTGCCTACACATTATAACTGGTAATAACGGCAGTTATCGGTAGTTTTATGTTATATTCCCGTCCTTTTTTAGGATGCAATTTT
>CAJHNH020002824.1:175000-247056 GCA_905116865.2 Candidula unifasciata
ACATATTTGGTACTATTCAACAACAACAACATGTTTGGGCAGCTCTGGGTCTGGGACGTCCTGTAAAGCTCAGCAGTGTTCTTCAAAATTATTCGCTTTCTTCGACATGCCCCTAGGGGGCAGTATGCTTCCGCCGGTTCCCCCCCCCCCCCCCTTAAGGGGCGGCCAACAGGGATGGGATGAAGAAGAGTATAACATCCATGATTTCGACAAAAAATAGAAAAGTCAATCGGTGTCGAAATCTAATCACCACTCTAAAAGTAGCAAGTTCAAAACAATATTACAAAGCTAAAAGAGCAAGTAAGCAAGATCCTGACAGCAGATCCTAGCCAACAGAACACAGACTCAAGGACCTTCTTTGGCAACAATGAATGTGCTGACAATGACATAACTGCGAATGAGGCGCCTAATCCGGTTAGTCCTGACAACAACATCCAGACAGGGAAGCTAATGAAATCAATGCAAGGCCTTCATAGCAAAAGCCTAATAACAAAAAAAAAAAGAAAGATATTAACAACATCAAATAACAAGCAAGACAGAATTTAAAAAAAAAAAAAATCATCACAGAACAAAAACAATATAAGTTTTGAAACAAGTCAACATCACGACAGGGGCGTTGGCACTTAGCTGCCGATCTCCCTGGGTGTCTTGCTGGGGTACATATGGGGAGTGGGACAGGGTGACCCAATGGCAAAACTAGTGTTGTTTAACTAGCGCCGAAAGCAAATTTTCCGCACCGGTACCATTTGCCTTTGCTATGTCACAGCATCGCCGATGCTTAAAAAAAAAAAGTAAGATTACAAGCAAAGCCACCAATGGATCAAATAAATGAAAGACAACAGCAGATCAATCCTGGTAAGCACTTCAGCCTTGAGACACAACACAAATTAGGAAAGCAGTAAGGATCTATAAGACGGAAACATTATTGCAAACACCGCTGCATTTAGATTACTGTGGGGCGAGGGAGGCGCGCGGGCACGCACACACACGCGCGCAGACACACACATATATACACACACAGACACGCACACGCATATATATATATATATATCTATATATATATATATATATATATATATATATATATATATATCATACATACACAGGTATATATATACACAAACACACACACAGAAATATGTACGGAAGCAGGCGAACACGCACACACTCTCACAACTATGCGCCTTAATAATTGTTCTAAGAATAAACAGGATAATCGATCAAAGAAGCCCACATTTTGTGAATCAAAGCGCCCCTGCATATAGACCAGTGGCTCTCAACCTTCCTGGTGCCGCGATCCTTTAATACAGTTCCATCATGTTGTGGCGACTCCCAAACAATTATTTTCCTTCATAACTTCAATGAATATGTGTTTTCCGATGGTCTTGGGCGACCCCTGTGAACGGGTCTTTCGACACAAAAAAGGGTCGCGACCGGCAGGCTGAGAACCATTGCTCTAGACGACTCGGCTGTTCCACGCATAAGTAGCAAGTATGGGACGATTCTTACGCCACGCTAGATTAAGATTTTATGAATCAGTTAGAATCACGCTGGTCGCCTTTGTTTCCCACGACGTTACCTGGTAACTATTTTCAGCTAGGTCAAGCTGGAAGCGAAATTAAGGGGTTGGGGACCTAGTAAAATCACAGCCTGTTGAGCTGGTTTGGGAGTCCTGTTTGAAAGTTTTAATAACGGATCAACATCATGGCACACGGGTAGTAACCCATAAGTGCTCCGCTCTTCTTCTAACTCAAGTCTGGGTCCTAAGTAGCTCAGCACAGTGCACATGCTCTGTAGCACCGGCGAGGATCCTAAAGTACTTTGGGTAGATTTTTAACTTTAAGTTTTGCCCGGGCAGCGTCGTTAGACTTCTCTTTTCTATATCCAACTGCCAGGGGAATTTTTATGTGTGCAACAATGCACACGGGCGTCTAATCTCACTACCCACAGACCAGGGGGAATTACTAGAAGTCCAGGTCCACGTGAAAAAATCCTAGCCCTTAACGGGGATTGAAGCCGGAACCTTTAGCACTCGAGGCGGACACCATGTCTTGAAACCACACAGCCCCTGGGACGTCCTGTGGGGTGGGGGGGGGGGGGGTCAGACCGCTTATACATATTCAAAAGGGGTGTGTGTGTGACAGTACTGGCAATGACCACTGACGCTCCCCTAGTTACCTGTATAGTTAGATATATATATATATATATATATATATATATATATATATATATATAACATTATATAGGGCTCTCCTATAGTTGTGACAGTGTGCTTGAGGGACAGATGCCTTGTTTGTGCTGATAATAATAATATAAGTCGACAGATTATCCAGTTGTTGACACCAGTTCTGTGTTAGTTCATTATTAGGTTCTTATATTATTCTTTGATGTCCTGCAAAGTGCTCTTGCCTGGTCTCAATCCTTATCGCTTGTACTTCTTGCCGTCTGGTCATGGTTGCAGATTCACAACCATTATTGATTCTCGCAAACGTCTTACTTCTCGCAGACTGTTCAGTATATAGCTCAGTGATTAGTGGGATGAGGTCAGTGTGAGAATATATAGAGCAGGTAAATTGGAAGACAGTAAATAGTAACGTCGGGCGTTCAGTTCAAATACTTCTAGGATGACGATGGAGATAGAAGCTGTCACAGGGGCACTTGCGCGGATAGCGGAACAGAAAGCAACTCACGCACTGATAGTGATAGTCTCAATGATCATACTTAAGAAGATCCAGACTGGTACACTTCGACTAGAATGGGCTTACAGCTTCAAGAAATCCAACCTCATGTGACTCTCTTGACTGTACACGCCACGATACGCCGGGGTAAAAGGAAATAAAAGAACCAACAGACTGGCCATGTTTGTATAGTCAGTACAAGAAGAAGTATGGACAGGACAAACATACTGAATGCGCCGCGTTGCGAAGAATTTCAGACAAATGAGTCAGGGACGATGGACCGCCTTGATCCACGTCAGAGGGGTGTCACGTTGTACTGCTTTCGTCGAAAAGAGTCTCTTGTATGAATTAGGCTCAGGTTGTGGGTAGGAGTTTGGGTTAGGTCCAGTTCTAGATGTTCTGGGGTCGTTGAAAGCTGTGTCGTCGTTGTAATGATGCTATAAATAGGGATAACGTCAGGGGATGGATGGCATAATTGGGTAAGTCCCTGATAGCATGGGTTTCACGGAGATATGGTGAAAAGACAAGAGTGAGTGAGTCACGTGTGAATGCGAGATCTGGGGGATTGAGAATGAGGTGGGCATTCGGTGACTGGGCCCCAGATTGGAAGGATGTGAAGCTGAATCTGTGTAGGTGAATCCAAAGTGAAGAGTGCACGTGGATCTGAATCAGAGTTGAATGAATGTTAGTGCTGAACGACAAGACAGGCAGCGCTATTGAATGATCGTTTAGGCCAGCCGTTGTGTTACACGGTTTGTTTGTTGAGCCAGTCGTGTACATGCCAGTGTCCATCGTCTGAAGCATGTCTGGAGACTCAATGCTTGAGCAAGGCGAGATTGCCCGAATGGCGTAAGTTAGTTCATCTGTTGATTCGTGTCTTGTGCTACAGTGACAATAAACCTGTGAAATGTGTCAACTGTTGTCGACATTCATTTGAAGTTGTGTGGCCGTGGAGAGAAGTGCCGTCTGGTTAGAATGAACTGTGACCTACCATCTAGACAACAGAGTCAGTGTTGAATCTGCACTAGAAAGATCAAGTATGGAGGAGACACATTACATTCATAACAGTCGTGTAGTACAGAACACACGACATCGTTGTTGGTGTAATTGGAGGCAAGACAACGTGACACCCCTTCAAGGTAGAAGAGTCTGAGAAAGTATAAATGAATGGTCAGACAGTGTGTAAATGGGCCGGGAAACGTGAACAGGACCCTGTTTTGAAACCCAGCTCCTCTTTATCTGTGGAGCATACCCACTAAACCATTGAAAAAGCATGCCCCAGTAAAGGTTTGCTCCAGCCAGGATACTGTTTGAGTTACTGCTATGACCTCCAAAGTCAGACTACCTTTAGTCAAGGCAAAATTATCATCTATTTTCAGAAGACTCCACTGCAAACTGTATCGCAAAAGCCCAAGATTGTCCAAGCGTCACAACGACAGACTCATCTGTGTAAATGGTGGCTTCTTATGCTGGATAGGTCAAGGTGTATAGAACAGACAAAAAGAGATACCCTGGACCTCCATGCATGAAGCTGAAGTGTTGGGCCGTCACCTCCATCTTTGTAAAAACCTTACATTGTGAGGGAACATATAGCTGAGCCCCATTTCAGAGGGATATTCTTTTTCTTCTTCTTCTTCCTTTTTTTCACTGGCTGTGAGTTCCAGCAAAGTCCTAGTTGTTCATTCATTTGGACTTTGGCATTGTGCCATGACCTGAGTTTTGCGTGCACATCCTTTTTACAGGCTCATTCGTGTGCAGCTAGTTGTTCATTGCCACTCGGGCAGATGCATTCCTACTCCGAAGAAAGCTTCCAATTATTCGACTCATACGACACGCTTGCTAGGAAGGCAGCATGTCAATTGTTGTCTTCCCCCCCCCCCCCCACCCACCTTTTTTTTTAAATTTTTGCACAATAGAGCCCTAATCGGATATAAACTGCGCAATGGTAAACGATAGGATCTGGTGCTTATTTAAGAATCACCAACGTATTAGGACCACCCCTCCCCTTTCCCCCATGCACAACGTACTGTAAAATGTATAATCAATTAACTGTGCCAGCAGCGTTACTTGAGTCACCCGTTTAAATCTAAAATGTGACAACTGTTATTTTAATCCAGTTACAGTTTACAGTTTACACTGCAAGGAAAATGTCCAAAAATTGCATAGTTCTCCAAACTTTAAGCTGTGTTATAATATATATTTTTATAAACGACATCATATTCGATGTGTTACTCAGTCGTTTCACTAAATCTAAACTTTAGAAACGCTGTCGATCAAAGTAAAGTTATTATTTCTCATAATTACGCAAGAACAAAAACATGAAAATAAATATTACCGTCCCTTGGATTTCGACGATTTCCCTGCAGACGATATTGGAGAAAGATGCGTATCACGTGACTGAAACATGTGCACTTTATAAAGGCTTAAGTGGAGGCGGCGAGAAATCAGTAAATAAATCAATTACTATTGACAATTTATTGAGCAGAGTTCTGGAAATAAGGCATAACATCTTATCGGCACATTTTTGTTTAATTAAATTTCTTATTATTGATTCACATACTTTAGTCATGTTTTTAATATGAATTGGTTTTTATGTTTCAATTACAACTTTTAATAGTTATAATTAATTGTTGATTTATTTGTTGCCTTTTTGTTACCAAGTTGTACGTTTTATTTTTTTCATTTAAAAATTTGAAGAAGCAGTCAGTAAGAAAAAAACATGCCAGGCAGATTTGGCTAAATGATACTAGTAACATACGAAATGAGGAAAAATATAGAACAGAATGTAAAGAAGCTACAAAAGTAGTTAGGCACCAAAAGCGAGTATATATGAACAACATTGCCATGGATATGGAAGCTAACCATCAGAACAACGAATCCAGAAAGTTTTTTTTTTTTTAAGAACTGACGACTGTAAAACAAGAACATCAACAAGGCCTTTATAGTTTAAAAGATCACAATAGGAACATGATAAATAATAATGAAGAAATATGTAACAGATGGAAGGAATACTTTGCTGAGTTGTGAAACTGTGAAACCCCACTTAATACTTATCCACAGGAAAGATATTGACATGTGAACCAAATATTGCAGACACTGATTTTGAAGAAGTACTGTATATCATTACACGGCTTAAAAATAATGAAGCAACTGGTTCTGATGGAATTGTAGCTGAACTTTTAAAAGAAGATTGTCAAGCATTACATGTAAAGATTTATGAAGTAATAAAACTAATTTTAGAAAACGGAGAAACTACCCCATGAATAGAAAGTGTCTTTATTAATACCCATTTTGTAAGAAAGGAGACAAGTATAAGTGGGACAATTATACAGGAAATCACTATTATCTACAGCTATAAGATACTATCGTCGGTACTGCTAAACCGGCTAAAACCATACGTCGAAGAAATATGGGAGATTACCAAGCAGGTTTCTCACAGAACAGGTCAACAATAGATCAAACATTCATTTTACGGCAAATAGCAGAGCAAAATTGGGAATATAGAAAAGATGTACATAATGTTTTTGTGGATTTTAAAAAGGCGTATGATAGTGTGCATAGAAACAGTTTATGGAATGTTATGAAGGACTTTGGAATACCAAAAAATTTAATTAGCATGACTAAACTATGTATGGAAGACACTAGTAATATAGTAATATATAAAGGCAGAAAGTCAGTTATGAACTATATTCGTTACGTCCTTCCTAGGACGTAATTTTTTGTTATTTGAAGCCCCACTCTGGCTTTGGCCAGGGGCCGCAATATAGGCAGGCCATCAATATGGCCAATTGTCTGAACGCGGTTTCTGGGACCTCTCCGCGGTGATCCTCATCCGCATGATGGCACTTTGTGTCATCGGGTGTTTATCGCTTGTGTGATTCCTGGTGGGGTAGAAAGTCAGTCAGTCAGAAAGTCAGACCCTTTTCAGATAACATCTAGTTTCAAGCAAGGTGATGCTCTGTCCCCACTTCTTTTCAACTTGGCCCTGAAAAAAATAATAAGGAAATTAAAACAAAAGTGTACTATAGGAGAAACTATAAGAATACTTGGATATGATGATGACATTGATATCGTTGGAGGAAATGAACTAGAGACTGTTAAAACACTGAATGTTTTAAAAGAATCAACTCAGAAAATGGGACTAGTTATCAATCAAGATAAGACAGAATACATGATAATAATTAAACATGGAAAGGATATAAACTCCGGCCACATACAAGTCTGTAATATGAAAATCAAACGAACGGAAGCGTATAAGTACGAGTAAATTATTATTCAGTTTCGTCCTTTTTAGGACGAAATTTTTTGTTATTTGAAGCCCCACCCTGGCTTTTGCCAGGGGCCGCAATATAGGCAGGCCATAAGTATGGCCAAATGTCTGAACGCGGTTTCTGGGACCTCTCCACGGCGATCCTCATCCATATGGTGGCACTTTATGTTATCGGGTGTTTATCGCTTGTGTGATGTCCTGGTGGGGTAAAAAGTCAGTCAGTCAGTCAAGCGTATAAGTACTTGAGTTCAAACTTCAACTGCTCCAACATGCTGAGAGAAAAAATAAAAGCTAGAATACAATCTGGAAATAATGTATACTATGCCCTCCAACATCTGCTAAAGTCAAAGTGTCTGTTGAGCAACACCAAGATCAAAATCATTGAAACGTTGATAAAATCAGTCGTGGTATATGGCTCTGAAACGTGGAGCAAAACTGAAAGAGATGAAGCCTTATTTCAGGTTTTCTGAAACTGTCTTACAACGAATCTATGGACCTATAAAAAAAATGCAAACAGCGGTGAATGGAGAGTGAGAAGCAACAACGAAATTCATAATCTGTTTAAATTACCACTGATCACTGGCATCATGAGAGCTAATAGACTGAAATGGTTGGGGCATATTGAAAGAATGTCGGATGACAGAGAAGTAAAAACTGTATACGCCAGGGATATGAATGGTCGTTGATCACGAGGGGGACCAAGAAGACGATGGAGAGATAACATCCAGACAGACCTGCAAACACTTGATGTCACCCACTGGAAAGAGAAGGCTAACCAGAGAGATGAATGGAGGCGAGTGATATCTGCAGCAATGAACCTCAAGGGATAGGAATTCTGAAGAAGAAGAAGTTACAAAAATACGAGAGTTTACTTTGAGAAAATGACGTGCGAAAGTTTGCTGTACAAGAAAATATTGCGTTCGACTGCATTCCTGTTTACCTTGACATCGTGTGGGCGACTCCCCCAGCCGTGCTTTACAACATCCTGTAGCCAACGTTATTCACGGGAATTGGCCTATTGCTAGCAGTCCAGTGTCTGTCAGTGTGTTTGCTTCTGTGTGAAATGTCATTGACTGTTAACTAGGGTGACCATAATATCTTCAGCTGCTGAAAACGGGACACGCCACTAACATTTTAAGCTAACCCCCCCCCCCCCCCCCCAACCCCCACCCACCCCCACCCCACCCCACTTTCCCCCGTGTCAACCGCCTTTTTAGGAATCAGGGCATACAATTATTAATAATAATATTTAACGCTCATCAAACTTATATGTTTCTTCTTCTTCTTCTTCTTCTTAGTGTCCACCGACTCAAAGCCAGAAGTTCTGGTTGTTCGGCCAATTCTGGACAGGTATTGTTCTATAGATTCAGTTTTACGTGCATATATGTTCTATTGATTTGGCTTATTGGTATGTAGGTTGTTGGTCCCTAACCTTTTGGGCAGATGCACTCTTGACTTCAAGGGAAACATTATTAATGTGTCGAGTTTTACAAACTGATTGTGAGGGGGGCAGTGGGTCAATTCTATATCCTTGAACAATGTGGCCCTAGAACCCACACAGGAAAACATGTACGTGAGCATCAAGAATGCAGCGGACAAACAGTCACCAACGAGGAAGCCATTCAAGAAATAGGGGTGTCCATTTTTGGGCTTATTTTGAGAAGAAATAAACTGAATGACAATTGGAAAACTTTAAGTGGAAAATGAAAGAGTAATATTGAAGTAAATCAATTCAATTTGCTGCAAATCAAAACAAAATGTAAAACAATACAAATTACATTTTACTCATATAAATAAAAAAATAAATACACGATATAAAAATTCTAAATTACAAATATATATATGCAGTATATATATATATATATATATATATATATATATATATATATATATATATATGTGTGTGTGTGTGTGTGTGTGTGTTGTGTTATGTAACATTATATATATATATATATATATATATATATATATATATATATATATATGTGTGTGTGTGTGTGTTAAATAACAGATATATATTAACACTGTATATCCCAATTATAAATCTTAGGGTTAAAAAGGATATTTTTGCAAAAATTGCTACTATAACTACATTAAAGTAGGGAAAATCGACTTTATCGCATCGACTTTGTTCACATATTGCTCTGTTTCTCTGTCCTCGGAATGACCAGCTGTCTGTTGAGATCGTCAATAAAAGAATACATTTAATAGATCCACAGACTATCTCTAGGTATCTCAGTTCATTCGTTGATTAAGAAGAACAACAACGAATAAGAAATCTATGAGGTTCAACCCTGCTGAAGACAGATTCCGTCATATGTATGATCTGGGTTTCTGTTTGCACTGTTTCTTTGGCTTATCATGGTTTGTGCCAGTAGTTGTGGCTTCTTATTCTGACTTTTGTTTGTTGTGCCTGTAGTTGTGGCTTCTTATTCTGACTTTTGTAATGTTGTGCCAGTAGTTGTGGCTTCTTATTCCTGACTTTTGTAATGTTGTTTGCTGTGCCAGTAGTTATGGCTTATTGTTCCTGACTTGTGTAAAGTTGTTTGTTGTGCCAAATAGTTGTGGTTTTTTTTCCCCTGACTTGTGTAATATTGTTTGTTGTGCCAGTGGGTGTGGCTTATGGTTCTTGACTTTTGTAATGTTGTTTGTTCTGCTAATAGTTGTGGCTTTTTGTTCCTGACGTTTGTAATGGTGTGCCAATAGTTACGGCTTATTGTTCCGGACCTTTGTATTGTTATTTGTTGTGCCAGTAGTTGTGGCTTTTTGTTCCTGAATTTTGTAATGTTGTTTCTTGTATCATTGTAGCTTATTGTTCCTAGCTTATATAATGTTGTTTGTTGTGTCAGTAGTTGTGGCCTATTGCTCCTGCCATATGCAATGCTGCCCATTCTAAACATATCTCGGTCCTCTTTGTTGGTCCTGTGGTCCTGGTGGGA
The DNA here is from genome assembly GCA_905116865.2 of Candidula unifasciata. Taxonomy (NCBI): domain Eukaryota; kingdom Metazoa; phylum Mollusca; class Gastropoda; order Stylommatophora; family Geomitridae; genus Candidula; species Candidula unifasciata. The sequence continues at coordinate 184,888 of CAJHNH020002824.1, forward strand.
GTTTCTGCTTTGCGTGTCTATTTTCTTGGCGGTGCTTTCTGTGTCTTCGGTCTAACCATTTATGAATGGGTTGTTTTCCTTCTATCTTATGCGCTAATATTCCTGTCGTCTACCCTTAAGACAGGCTCTTTGGTTCTTAGCCTTCTCTTGTTGTGTGATCCTGAAATGAGTTCGTTCTATTGAGACTCTTTGTTGTCATCTGAGCTTCCTAGGCACTTACTGAAGCTGTCACCGATACCACTATGCCCCGACTGTGGTTTGAGTCATTGCAAAATTCTCCTGTGTGTTCAGTTACTTTCATAGTCGTCCCAGGGCATGCAGGCGTTGTTGGTAATCAGAGAGCTGATAGACTGGCAGGCACTACATTAATTGAAGATGGCCGGCCATGGATCACGCAAACATTGTCATTGCCCTTAGAGAGATAGGATGTTCTGAGGATTTAGGAACCAAAATGTCCACACCACTTCTAAGAATACGCGAACTGGGAGTAAAGATCGGCACAGCCAAGCATGAGAAGCACACTGGATGCACACGAAGTCTTGTTAACCAACATAGGACTGGTACTATTAACCGCACGACGCTGATGAATATGTTGGGAGGGGAATCTGAGCGCCTATGGATGTATTCGGAGTGCTGTGAAGATAATCTAACTCATAACTTATAACCCCGGCTGATCTTATTGTTTGCAAACTGTGAATTTGATTTAATACACAAAGTGATATAGATCAAGCACATTTTGAAATCAGTTATCTACTAAAAAATGGTACACGTGAACCGAACGAAGCAAACCGTAAAACGAATCCTCAACCTTCAGTGTGCAAGGCAAACAGCTTAACCACTTGGCCACTGAGCCCCGCAGGAAAGAAAAGATGAAGAGCTAAATATGTGAGTGACTTAGTCACGCAGAATAGACATGTTAAAAATATAGCCTTAGTCCGAGATTCAATATGATAGTATCAGCATATCGTTACAGACATTGATGATAATCATTGTTATCATCATCTTCATGTTCATGCTGCCAGAATGGATATATCTGTAAATAACTGTTTTATAAGTGTTTATCATGGTTTATTTTATTTTAGGATGTAAAGAATAAAAAACCTGTGATATAGCACTTGCAAGCGAGTTTAACTCTTTCAGTCCCAAACAATGTGTGATGCGTAATTAGCATTGCTGTGAATCCTATTCATGTAATATGTACTAGTCTTTTTCACAGTTGGTCATAGTATTTTAAGAAATCTGGCTTCAGTAGTATTTAGCCTCTTTGAAAACGATACACTGATTGGGGGGGGGGGGGGGGGGTTCCTATTGGTTATTTGTACGTGTGTGAATCTTCGGTAAAACCTTCTGGTACTCAAGGAGTTAAGCAAAAATTGTGAGATCACGCATCTTTGCCATGACCACTTATCGATGTGAGTTGCTGACTCTTGCTCAGTCGCTGGACAACTTAGAAGAAAAACACCGACAGCCTACATAATCTAAGCATCGGGGATCATTAGCTCATAAACAGCATCCTGGCAACAAAGTTTAGTTGTTGCTGTTTTTTTTTTTTTTTGGGTCAGTGTTAAACGTCATGATGACCTGGATAGAACGGTGGTGGAGTTTATAGTTTTCCGAAAAAGGAGGCAGAAGGAAACGTCTGCGACTGTGGACAAGACAGTGAAGATGCATTGGTCAGGAAAGCCAAAAGGGTGTGATAAAGATGTGCTTCTATTACGCGCACCTTGACGAGTACAACGTTCTGTAAAAGCCCTGCTGACTGATGATGAGGATTTAGAAGAAATACCGCAGTAGTGTGGCTGCGATATTTACGGTGTATGCACTGCCGACTAAAACAGGTAGGCTGGAAGTGCTGCAAGCAAAGCCATACCTCAGCGTACTCTCAGACAAGAAACATACCCAGCGTAAAGCTATAGATCAGTCCTCTCCAATACGAGGGTGCGCCCCCTGTAGGGAGGGGTGTGAGAAAGTTTCGGTTGGTGGGGGGGGGGGTGTTGATTAGGGAGGTTTTAAATTAAGTCTATGTGTTCTTGTAATAATCTGGATTTTCCAGCTTCAGCTGTCATGAAAACATAACAGCGTTGCCACACAAAATTACCAGTTCTTTGTCATTATTTCTTTATTTTATTTGATTGATACTTTGATTTGTGTGGATTTTTGTCTCCAAGTTCTTCTTAGAAATGCTTGGGATTTTTTTTTTTTTTTTTTTTTTGCACTTCCCTTTCCAATCATATTTTATTGTGTTCGAAGCTTGGGAGCATTCTCCATATACTCAAGAAGCTGTCACTTGAAAACAAAAAATAATTATTGAGACCACAACCCTAGATACAGCTAAAGGTCACAGATTGAACCAGAGGAAGGGTCTTGAATGGTGCAAGCCGAAGATGCATTCAGACATGTGTGCAAGCGTGATACTATTGGATGAGTTGAAGAGAGCATCAACGTGTCCGAACAACAAAAAGATTTTTGTAGTTCTAATTACACTAGGACTGGAATGCAGGTACTGGCCTGCTGAAGTTTAGCTGATTCGTAATAATCCCCCCTTCTCCCCCCGCCCCCGCCCATTTCAAAGTTATCTATACAGATGGCTCTGTGTTGAGAGGCAGAAGAAGTCCATGGGGATTCCTAGCAAAAGTTAATGGACGTCATTTAATGCGACAAAGCCTGGCATATGATACCACAAAATCAAGCTAAAGAATGGAGCTGGAGGCAGTCACAATAGTCTTCCGCTAGCTGGAGAACCAGCTGCACACACATGAAATTAATCCAGTGAACTGTGACTAAAAAGCTTAACGAAATAGGGAAGCAGAACAACGTGCACAACACAAAACAAATCGATGTTTCGGCCGGGCCCTTTATCGACATGAACTGAACTACACAACAATAAAAAAAAAAGGGAAAGTACTCCAACCAAATTAGAGTCACATGATAAACTATTTAAGAGAGAGGGAGAGAGAGAGAGAGAGAGAGAGAGAGAGAGAGAGAGAGAGAGAGAGAGAGAGAGGGGGGGGTGAAAGAAATAAAATAAAATAAAAGGAAGGAAGACTCGAAAAATACTCGTTAAAGTAATAGTGATAATGTATAATAATAGTAGGAATAAAAGAGAAGTAGAAATGCAGCTGTTAATGATCAATAAATGGTACTGATAAGAGATAAATTTAAGTAACAATATGAAATAACAAAATATTACTGCTTTTCGTCCTTCTTAGGACGTTATTTTTTGTTATTTGAAGCCCCACTCTGGCTTTTGCCAGGGGCCGCAATATAGGCAGGTCATCATTATGGCCAAATGTCTGAACGCGGTTTCTGGGACCTCTCCACGGTGATCCTCATCCGCATGGTGGCACTTTGTGTCATCGGGTGTTTATCGCTTGTGTGATGTCCTGGTGGGGTAAAAAATCCAATCCAATAACAAAATAAGCATAAAATAATACAATTAAAAAAAAATTTAAAAATCAAAATAATGTGGCAGTAGTAAAACTATTTAGATGAAGATTTGCCTGACACTGATGCCTCCTGGACTAAGAAAACCTAGACTGTGGATTAGGCGAATTTCCAAAGCAAGGCGCGTGGTATGATCGTCAGAACAAGATTTGTATCGCTGTGACAGATATATCATCTTTGCCTGTGTGGTCAAAACTGTTAAAATGGAGAGGGATTGGTTTAAGTGTTTTCTTTTCAATATCAAAGAGTTGTCTTGGAACTGGTCAGCTAGCTTCCTGTCGGCCCACACATGTCGTGATTGTAACCGACTCACACGCATGTTGGGAACGGTGGGAACAGATATGTTCTGTGAAAAGTGTCAAGCATCACTTCAGATGTCAGCCACTGTTGAATGCTTGCTTCAGGTCATGAATATGCATTGTAAAACTAACAGGCAGGCACACTGGCTGGTTTTGAACCACACTGATACATGACAAGACTGACGTTGAGAGGGTCCTTTCTTTGGGAGCGAGTGAAGATGCGGAAGCACAAAAAGATCCTTACAGTCTGAAGAGAATGGTGGGTCCTCACAGTATGAAAAGAATGATGTGACAAGGTAACATGGCCAATACTCGGCACTCAGAAAAAAGTGAAACGGATATACCGTCATTCTGCCACTGCGTGGTTGGTGCAGCCCTGTGAGCTGTGTTTTTCATGTGGAATGCCTTTCATTTCTGCAGGTCTTTTGTCGTGATATTCAATATGGCTGGCAGCCGGTCTACGTGTGAGCTGATGGAATCATTTATATAATAACTTATCGTACCCGAATACTTCCACCAACGACAAACTGCATTTCTGGTGGCGACTGTTGGGTTTGGCGCCTCTAGCAACTGTCAATACATTTTCGGCGTGCTCATATTTCTGGATTGTTCCATGAATGACTGTATTGGTGGGAAATCCTTTACATTGCTACAATCAGTTTGAGAATGTGTCCCTTCCAGGCTGCTACCTAAAGATTTACCCTACCATCTTAAGATTTAAAAATCTTAATCAACAGGGGAGCCCAAACAAGGCAGATCTGAAATACCCCTTTCAACCACAATAAAGTTATATTGGAGCACCCGTAACGGCTACCCAGCAAGGTATATAACCTGAAGTCTGTCTGTTTTGGTAAGGACCTCTCCATGATGCGATTTATTATTTTTAGCACAAATGTTTAATGTTGAATTAAGAGTCGACATCACATCACTCGGGGCATTCCCATAAGCGCTCTGTCTCCATCTTCAGTAGCATGCTCAGAGTTTAAATTCCAGTGGTACCAAAGGCAGTCTGACTGTGTAACCATCTCACCTTTTCTCGAGTGTTTAGCGTCTACCCCATCCCCTGGCAATTCCTCGCAGTAGCATTCTCTTCAGACCATGATGATTCATCTTTGCTTCCGCACCGTTCACTCGCTCCCAAAGGGCCCTTACAACATCTAGCTTGTCATGCATCATTTCATCACCAGGTTGTGTAAAAACCAGCCAGTCTATTTGGCTGTTCATTTCCTAATACACCGGTATGTCACGGAAAAAATATCCAAAAGACGCTAACTACCACGGACCTTTGAAGCAATGCCCGCCACTTCTGACGGAGCATACCGGTCTCCACATTTCTCAACATGCTCTGTAAGTCAGTTACAATCACGGCATGTGTGTACAGCTGATTATCAAGCCAGCGAAAGGCTGCAGTTACTGTCTCTACCTCCATTCTCAAACTATATGTTGTAGTGTCATATACCAGGTTGTGTCGCGCTAAGCGACACCGTTCACTTTTGCCGAGAACCCCTTTAATCTGATCAAGGAAAGATACAAAACCGAAGGAAATGTAAATCAGCGAGCCTCACCATTTAATAAACACAAACTTTGCGGTTATGGAGCCTTCTTCAGCACATAAATAGTGTAGACAATACTACACAAATACACAAATATCTTCGTATCTTCTGCCGGGTCGATGTCAAGACAATAGTATAGCCTTTGTTAGCATGCCTCTCAACATAGAGCCATCTGTATAGATTATCACATCACATGGGTGAGAACTGTCATGAATCAATTGTTGAACTTGTAATTCTACAGAGCCCTCTGGCCAGTCCCTGCACTCACGGTCAAATGTGATCAGAACTACACAGGTCTGACTTCATACCACACGTCTCCTCGCCCAATGTTATCAAACCTGCATACGTGTCTAATTGTGTCTTCAGCTTGCGCTATCCAAGACCTTCCTCTTTTCGGTCACTTACCTTTAGCTCTGCCTAAGGCGGTTCTCAACTTTTGGGTGGCGACCCTTTTAGGGATCGAACGATCCGTTCATAGGGGTCGCCTAAGACCATAGGAAAACACATCTTTAAAAACACATATTCACTAAAGTTAGGAAGTAGCAATGAAGATAATGTTATGATTGGGCGCCACCACAACTTGAAGAATTGAACTGAAGAGTCGCAGCATTAGGATAGTTGAGAACCACTGGGCTAGGGCTTCATGCAAGGGGGAGGGGGAGGGGGGGGGGTTGGGAGGGGTCTTTCTTTTTGAAGCTACTCAGAGATACGACTTTGCTTGCAGCACTTCGAGCCTATCTGTAATAGTCGGCTTGGAAGTATGTATCGCATACATACTACCGGGGTATCTCTTGTTTTCCCAAACACTTTGATATTGTCAGTATTCCATGTCTTCGGGTTTTGCCGGTGTGTTTGGAAACGAGCAGGCAGATAGACTTGCCGGTTCTGCTCCACTTGGTGATGAATTGCTGTATGACACTCTAGATGTTGTGAGTGCCCTTTGGGAGCGAGGGAACAGAACGGAGGCACAAACAGATCATTATGGTCTGTGGAGAATAGCGCTGCGAGAAATGACTAGGGAATATGGCTGACGCTCGACACTCAAGGGAAAGGCAAAACGAATATAAAATTACTGGCTTCATTGGAATAGGAATTCTTTGCCAGCTGGTGAAGATATGGACGAAGCGCTTATAAGGGGTGTCCCGAGTGCTAACTATAGCGATTCTCAATTCAACATACCAAGTGGTTTGGCCATTTCGTTAGAATGCAGCAAGATCAAATACCATCACAAGCACTACATCTCAGAAGATCAGCTACAAGAGCAAAAGGACGACCGCGGAAAACATGGATCGGCAACATTGAAGACACTCGACGTCTTCACGGCATGACAATAGCCAGTGGCAGCCAACGTGCGGCTCTGGATCGCAAATTATTCCTCCCCACGCCGCTTAACGACACAGGTGGTTTATGATGATGAAGTCCATGATGATCTATCACTGACGGGATGGAAAGTTTAGGACTAGAACTTCTCTATCATTTTGATTGGACAAATTATTTATAGAAAGCCAATGAAAACTTGGCTTTCTGATTATTCGGTTGTGAAGTGCGAGCGTCAGGTTACAAAATGGCCGACAAACAAAGTGATTCAGGTTTGATGTTTACTTTTTGTTACCTGAAATGTTATTCTGAATAATATACACAATATTTCAGCGAGTTTAATGCAAGAATAATATGAAGAAACTGTGTTATACTGTTGTGTATATTTTAAAATACTGTGTACACGGTTTTTAAGCACATTTTGTCTGAAGTTAGTTTAGTTCAACAACGGGCAACGTTTATTTTTTTTTAAGTTTGAATAAAAAGAAAGACGTGTGAAACAAATCTGTACCCGAAATAAAACGAAGGCTATCGTTGTATACGATATTGTAATATCCTTCCAACTGTGACGGTCTCATAAGAGAAAACCGTCTCTAGCATCCCTACCTACATCTGACAAATGCTGAGGTTCGTTTATAATCATTTTGTGTTTACATTTTGCGCTATTCTCAAGGTATATATAGGCTAATTTGAAGTTCTGGTTTATAAGTTTACATTAGTTTTTTCTTCTTCTTCTTTTCTTCTTCTTCTTCTTCTTCTTCTGCTTCTTCTTCTTCTTCTTCTTCTTCTTCTTCTTCTTCTTCTTCTTCTTCTTCTTCTTCTTCTTCTTCTTCTTCTTCTTCTTCTTCTTCTTCTTCTTCTTCTTCTTCTTCTTCAGCATTCCGAGCACTTGAGGTTCATTGCTGCAGATATCACCCACCTCCATTCATCTCTCTAGTTGACACTCACTTTCTAGATAGTGACAACAAGTGTTTACAGGTCTGTCTGGACATTATCTCTCCATCGTGTTCTTGGTCTGCCTCATGGTCTATGACCATTCATCTCCCTTGTGAAACCAGTTTTCACTTCTCTGTTATCTAACATTCTTTCAATGTAGCTCAACGATTTAAGTCTATTTGCTCTCATAATGCCAGTGATCAGTGGTGATTTGAACAGAATATGAATTTTGTTGTTGCTTCTCACTCTCCATTCAATGCTGTTTGCATCTTTGATGGGTCCAAAGATTCGTCGCAAGACTTTGTTTTGAAAAACCTGTAGTAAGCTTTATCACTTTCAGTTATGCTCCAAGTTTCAGAGCCATATAAAATGACTGGTCTTATCAAGGTTTTAAATATTTTAATCTTGGTGTTGTGAGGCAGACACTTTGACTTTAGCAGACGTTGAAGGGCATAGTATACTTTATTTCCAGATTGTATTCTAGATTGTATTTCTTCTCTCAGCTTGTTGGAGCAGTTGAAGTTTGCATCCAAGTACTTATACGTTTCGGTTCGTTTGATTTTCATATAACAGACTTGTATGTAGCCGGAGTTTATATCCTTACCCTGTTTGAGATTATCACTAACTGTAAATAAACTTTTTCATTCATCTCTCAGTTTGGTTATGATTTGGTCTTTCTTTTCTTACACTAAACATGGATTTTGTTTTCATTTCTTACAGACCCATGAGTTTTGACAGATGTGAAAGTAAAGTAAAGGACCCTTTTCCACGCTGTTAGGCGTATTGGGAATATAGGGCTAGTCCTTTTTTTTTATAGACCAGTCAGCACTTGGTGGGTGATGTGGTCAGCATCACCCCTGTCACCTTTACTTCCCAGTGACTGTCACATTCTTCACAAATTAAACAGGTCCTTCTGGGCTTACCTCATAAAAACTGCCAGATTCTTTAACAGCTGACCACTCAGCTACTGCTGGTGTAAATTCAGAATTTAAAAAAAATATGTGACGGAAACAATTTCAGATCTCCAGCCACAGAAGAGTGCATTTTTTGGCCTGTACTTATGTTCAGAACATTGTTATCCATAGCCAGTAAAATATGAAATCAGAAAATTCATTGTCTGTTGATGCTAGTGATGTTCTGATAAATTTGCACCTCAATGTACAAACAAAGAAGGTAAACAAAGTAGAAACTTTAGAGTAACCTCCCCTGAATATTCTAATGGTAATTCTGAACATTTGAAAAGAATAGGAGCAGTATGCAAATCAGTATGTAGGGGATGCATAATCGATGCAGACCAAGTGGTTTGGTCAAATTTTAACTTCTCAATCAACACACATAGCGTTGCTTGGGCCTCAGAGAGTTAAAACTATCATTGAATTGTCTCCTCACTGTTGCTGATACACAGTTGTACAAAGGGATAAATGAATGCAAGGAATTATATTTATTAATTTATTAACTACCATTCTATTGATCACTGATCTAAACAAGAATAGTTACTATACAGATTTTAGCCTATTTTCACCTATGATCATTTGACACACAAAAAACACCTCATTTACACAAAAACACACACACAAAATGCATTGATATCACTGGTGGACCGGGCGTATGTTACTGCTACTGACTGACTTTCTACCCCACCAGGACATCACACAAGCGATAAACACCCGATGACACAATGTGCCACCATGTGGGTGAGGATCACCATGGAGAGGTACCAGAAACCGCGTTCAGCCTTTAGGTCATACTTATGGCCAGGCTTTATTGCCGCCCCTGGCAAGAGCCAGAGTAGGGCTTCAAATAATGAAAATTTTGTCCTAAAAAGGATGGGCAGTATGAGGCATACTACTAAACCCGTGTTATTACCAACCAATCAACAGTAGGTAGGTCATCTGATCACACTACTGAAAGCTTTTTTTTCTCCTGACAATTCCCAGGACTTCTGTAACATTTAAAGACAAGTAATTCCTATATGTATCAGTCCATTGCTGCCCCACAATGCATCTCAAAACTCTGATCTGAGTATGTACTTAGCTGTTCTAGTGATAGTTAGCTACAAACTGACAAACAGCTGTTCACCTTCTCTTGATAATAACTACCCACTTGTATTGCTGCCAATCTTTTGCTTTACTTTTCTGTATTAATATCAATAGCAGCAGAAGGTGGAGCATAGTAGCAGTAGTAATAGTTTTCAACTAATAAAACTATTCAGATTTGTTCTTCTTTAGCAGTAAAACAAGATCACAAGAAATACATTATGAAACCAAATACACTTTGACTAGATTAGTTTCTCACATTTGGTATAGCGTTTGTCCACTACTACACACTGTGAACCATTGTATACATTTATAATAATGCGCATTATTTTAGCTCGTATGCCATAGCATAGAGAGTTAGAAAAAGAATTCTTGCTTGCTACATACACCCAGTTTTAACATATGGCTGTGAATCCTGGACAATCGGTAGGCAGGCCAAACAATTTCTAGAGGCCTAAGAGATGTGGTTTTACAGAAGAATGCTTAGAATACCTTGGACAGCCAAAAAGAGCAACCAAGAGGTTTTGAAAGAGGCGGGAGCCCGAAGACAACTTATCACAGACATCAGAAGGAGACAGTCATCATTTTTTGGCCATGTTATGAGAAGAGGGAAAATAGAACATTTTGTGACCACTGGAAAGATCTGTGGAAGAAGGGATAGAGGAAGACAACGAGAGAAGATGCTTGACAGTCTTGTTGCATGGCATGGAGGTGTGTCGGCACATAAACTGATACATGCTGCAGGAGATCGCAGATTATGGAGAGGCATGATCACCCACGCGAGTCGGCAAGGCACCTGATGATGATGATGACGTAGCATTCAGAAATTCACTATAGTAAAATTCTGTGTAAGCTGTCAAAGGCCTCCTTGAAATCAATAAAATTCAGTTTGAGAGGTTGTTGCTTCTTAGTGTATTTGTCTAGAATATTTGTCAGTCATCCCTAAAACACATTTCAGCTAATAAGCCGACACAAGCATCATCTGCAGTAATTTCGTGTGTTTTTTTCTTCGCTATATAAAAAGTCATAGCACCATGTGTCCTGGCAACCCCTAAAGCCCCTCAGCTAACAAGCCACCATATTGGATCCTCTGCAAACTTCCATGGATTGAATCTAACAAGGACTGAACTCAGGTGTTCTGCATGAGAGCCCGACATTCTAACTCTTTGACCAGTTGCTCCTCTGACTGTCTAGATTCAATTACAAATTTTGACAACCAAATATAAAATTGCCCAGTAAACTCGCAAAACTGCCAATAAATGCTGGGGTTGGTTTATAATATCTTGTAAAGGATATGCATTGTCATCTTGTAATCTACTTGGGTAAGTGCTATGTGGCTATCCTCCGAATAACGGTCCTAAATTATCGAGGCGGAAAATATACCCTAACAGGGCCTCAGTCACGTGTCACTTGCGCACTTCTGTCGTCTTAAATTGCGCACTTCCGGTGACTTCCGCCACCGCCGTGGATTGGGGTTAAACTAGATGGCTGGGACTCATGAGCAGCAGCTACCGCATCTCCTGCAGCTTCCTTAACTTTATTTGCTCGTGGGTCCTAGCCATCTAGTTTAGCCCCAACCTACACCGTGTGAGCGGCGTGGGTGATACTCTCAGGGGTGGCAGTGTAGTCCCCGGAAGTGCACAATTGACACGTGACTGAGGCCCTGTTAGGGCCGATAATTTAGGCCTGTTATTCAGAGGATAGCCTGCTATTTTGTGCATGTATGCTTATTTCAACTGACACTGTCCTATATTTAAAGGAAGTGACTCTGACAGCACAGATGAACCGGTTGTTGGGAATGTGAACAAGTTTGCTGTTGTCCCTCCATGTTATTCTGGCAAACCCAAGAGAGGCCATGTAATTTTTGATGCATGTTTTGAGAGTGGTAAGTGTTTGCAGACTACAAACCAGAAGTTGTGTAATTATTTACTTCAATTTTAAACTGTATTTAAGAAATTAAACTTAGCAGAATACACCACAATTTGGTAAACAAAAAGAAACGTAAACATTTGTATCCTGTTAGGGCAGTGATGCTTAATACTTCTTCTTCTGCATTCATCCGAAGAATTAAATGTGTTCTTCCCATTTACAACAGGGCTGCGATATTTGTGCCTTTTGACCTATACATCCAGCTTTTGCAGGCATCTATTGTCTAGAAAAGTCTTTAGGACTATACTACTAAGAATGTTTTTACAGTGGGCAGTTTTAAAAACTGGCAGACTCTAATAACCATCATTGTCCCCAAGTGGGACACCATTTTTCGTTATTTTGAGGCCCATCACAGCTTTTGTCGGGAGTTGTAATATAACCTAACGGTTGAGCGAGGTTTCTGGGATCTCTCCACTGGTGATCCTCATCGGGCATGGTGACACTTAGTGTCTCTGGGTGTTTATTGCTCTGTGTGATGTCTTGGTGGGGTAAAACTGACTTACTATCTACCACAGACACAAAATACAGAGTCATGCTAGAAGTATCTGTTGTGTTAAAGGCATGAGGATTGGCTTCATTGCATATTTGATCCCATATGGCTCGGTCTGCCTCCACTAAAAGCAGAGGTCAAGACCATTGTATTAAGCCATTTGGGCAGCACATGGTTTCTGCAATACTGCCTAAGTAGTATGCTATGGAGACGAGGAACTTTATCCCTGGCCTCAATTGGTGTCACCATGGACTGATTCTCATGCCACCTTGAAAAACAACAGAACACTATCATACTGAACGACAGAAAGGTGCCACTAGCAACTACAGTGATACTCCGCAAGGATCTTCAAAAACCGGTTTTCGTGAACTGGACAGTCTGTAGCTGGACCCACCATGATTGTCAAAGAATAAGGCATGCGACTTCACCTTGGTGACTTCTATTCTGCTGTGTGTTGATTTCCCTGCTGTGTGTTGATTTCCCTGCTGTGTGTTGATTTCCCTGTTGTGTGTTGATTTCCCTGCTGTGTGTTGATTTCCCTGCTGTGTGTTGATTTCCCTGCTGTGTGTTGATTTCCCTGCTGTGCGTTGATTTCTCTGCTGTGTGTTGATTTCCCTGCTGTGTGTCGATTTCCCTGCTGTGTGTCGATATCCCTGCTGTGTGTCGATTTCCCTGCTGTGTGTCGATTTCCCTGCTGTGTGTCGATTTCCCTGCTGTGTGTCGATTTCCCTGCTGTGTGTCGATTTCCCTGCTGTGTGTCGATTTCCCTGCTATGTGTCGATTTCCCTGCTGTGTGTCGATTTCCCTGCTGTGTGTTGATTTCCCTGCTGTGTGTTGATTTCCCTGCTGTGTGTTGATTTCCAACTGTTCAGTGCTGTATAAGAAACAGCCACTGTTGTTCAGTCACTTCAAGTTTTGAATTGCAGAAGAATGCTAAGAGTCTGCATTGTAGAGACATTGTGCAGACATTGTGCAGACATTGTACAGACATTGTACAGACATTGTACAGACATTGTACAGACATTGTACAGACATTGTACAGACATTGTACAGACATTGTACAGACATTGTACAGACATTTCAGTGAGTAATAATTTTTTTTTAAGAAGAGGAAGTAAGGCTGGCATATGTGATGTTGTACATATCACTCATTGAGTGTCGACTGGTATATAAAAAATATGTTATTCACATAAATATACAGAGCGGGAACCCTTGATGCCGTATAAATATTATTGTCTCCATTGTTGTCTACTGTGTCCTTCTGTCTTTTTACTTCTTTCTATGAGTGGGGATTAATACTTTCTCTGTTTGTTTATTTATTAAATATATATATATATATATATATATATATATATATATATATATATATATATATAAAATGGTCTAGCACTATATACCCGATGTACAACTGGACTTGAAAATGACCTTCAATAAATCATTCCCTTTGTTGAAGATTGGCTGATGTGGGGAAGCTTTAAGTTTCATGACGACATGACACTTGGTGACAATTAATGTGCATACAGCACCTTATGTTTCTTAGCACTTGTCTGAGAAGCCCAGTCATTAAATCCACTACCAACAAAACAAAACAAAATCAGGAGACTGTGCCATAACTGGATCCAGAAATGTGTTCAAAACTGCATTTATTTAATCCTCAATTTTTAAAATATTTTTTATATTTTTTTTATAGGTGTCTGAGAGTTGAAATAGCCACCTCATGCATCATAAATATGTGTTTAATCCTCTGAAGCATTTATAATGTTAAATATAATCCTTGTCTGTACACAGTATGGTGCCTGCTTGGCGAAACATTCCTCATCCTGGATTAACTCCAGTAATGGTATGGATGTCATAATGGGAAAGGGGGGTGGAAAGCTGGGGGAAAGGGGGGGGGGGGGGGGGGGGTTTAAACAAGACTTTGTTTGAAGTGAAGGTAATACCACATTTTTCCAGTCACTAGGAACTCCATGTTGATTTTATTTTACGATGTGTCTCAACATTTCAATTATTAAGCACTCACCAATACCTATTTTGTCAACTAAATCTGTGGGTTGTGTGGACAACATCAAGAGTTTCATCTGTTTAATCATGGATTACATCAAGAGTTTGATCTGTTTAATTTTGGATAACATTCAGTTTGATCTGTTTAATTTTGGACAACATCAAGAGTTTGATCTGTTTAATCATGGATTACATCAAGAGTTTGATCTGTTTAATTTTGGATAACATTCAGTTTGATCTGTTTAATTTTGGACAACATCAAGAGTTCGATCTGTTTAATCATGGATTACATCAAAAGTTTGATCTGTTTAATCATGGATAACATTCAGTTTGATCTGTTTAATTTTGGATAACATCAAGAGTTTGATCTGTTTATCATGTATTACATCAAGAGTTCGATCTGTTTAATTTTGGATAACATCAAGAGTTTGATCTGTTTGATCATGAGTTATATCAAGAGTTTGATCTATTTAATCATGGATAACATCAAGAGTTTGATCTGTTTAATCATGAGTTATATCAAGAGTTTGATCTATTTAATCATGGACAACATCATGAGTTTGATCTGTTTAATCATGAGTTATATCAAGAGTTTGATCTATTTAATCATGGATAACATCATGAGTTTGATCTATTTAATCATGGATAACATCAAGAGTTTGATCTGTTTAATCATGAGTTATATCAAGAGTTTGATCTATTTAATCATGGATAACATCATGAGTTTGATATGTTTAACTCTTTGAGTCCCAAGGGGTTTAGCATCACAGGCCCAGGGGGGTAGTAAATAAAGTCATAACATTGGCGCATCTTTCGTTCATTGGGCTTCTAGGTAGGAAGCCATGAACGTATGATGCGTTCCTTGGGACTCAGAAAGTTAATCATGGATAACATCAAGAGTTTGATCTGTTTAATCATGGATTACATCAAGAGTTTGATCTGTTTAATCATGGATTACATCAAGAGTTTGACCTTTTTAACCATGGATAACATCACAAGTTTGATCTTTTTAACCTTGGATAACATCAAGAGTTTGATCTGTTTAACCATGAATTACATCAAGAGTTTGATCTTTTAACAGTGGATTACTTCAAGCGTTTGATCTGTTTAATCATAGATGTATGAATGCAATATGGGTTGGGTGGATTCCATTGGAAATGTTTAACCATTGATGTATATATATATATATATATATATATATATATATATATATATATATATATATATATATATATATATATATATATATATATATATATATATATATATATATATATATATATATATATATATATATATAACTACCAGGTAAAGTCCTGGGAAGTAAAAGTGACTGGTGTGATGTTTACCACACCACATCACTCACTGACAGCCGATTGGACCATAAAATATAGGTCTAGCCCTATATCACCTTTTAACTCATAGCCTATTTAAAAATTTACCTATGCAGGTAACCTGGGCCGGGTGGATTACATCACAGACACAGAGTATGACCTGTTTATCCGACCGGACACCTGCAATCCAAGGTTTAGAGTGTGGTTTAATTTCACAGTGGAGAATGTCCGGATGGACCAGGTGGGTCTCACATCTGTGTCTGTTGGGGTTATACGAGGGGCTTCAGCATAAAACCTTAAAAATGTAATGAGTGTCAGAACACTGCTCCTCTTTGGTGCATGTCAGAAGTGGCACAGCCATCTTTGAACTGTTGTTATGATGTCACCATGTTCGTCTGCACCATGGTGTCCTGTGTTTAACACTACTGACATCCTCCAATGAACGTAAAATTGTGACAACAGAGATGAAATGCCTTAGAAGAGCTGCAGGAGTTTCAAGAAAAGACAGAATACGAAATCATGAAATCAGACAAATGCTAGGAATAAAGCCAGTCTTACAGGTCATCAAAGAACAACAAATGAAGTGGTTTGGACACCTAACAAAAATGCCCTGGTACTATCTGCCACAGCGAGCCACACTGAAACGTTACAACTTGCATAGAGCGAGTGGAAGACCTCGGAAAATATGGAGTGATGGCATTGAGAACAGCCTTACAGAAATGACATCAGTCTTAATAGTGCTCTTGACAGAGCTAATCAACGTACATTACATCTCCACCCGACACTTCGATGAAATACAAGGTGGAAGAGAAGAAGAAGAAGACATCCTTAACAACAGTATTGACAGGTTACTGTGATTTTCTTTTGTAATTTTAGGCTGTTTTACTGTTTTTATTTTTATATTTCCTAATCTGCGGCAGGGCTGGATTTTTTTTGATTTTTTAATATACTGGCTTCCATATTCTTCTTCTTCTTCTTCGCGTTCACCAGCTGTACACTCTGGTGGAAAGTTCTGGCTGTTTGTCCACTTCTGAACTGCAGTCCTGCTCCAGAACCTGAGTGTTGCGTGTGCATCAGTTTTACAGATCTGATTCACTTGAATGCAGACTGTTGATTCCTTGCCTCTCAGGCAGAGGCACTCCGACTTCAAAGGAAGCTCCCCAATTAGTCAACTCTTACGACATGCTTTTGGGTAGGCAGTAGGTCTATTCTTGTTTTCCCCACGATGGGGCCCCGGAACCCACACGGGGAGCTTTCATATTGACCCAGGCTGAAAAAAATAGCAAGTAACATGCTCTGGGCTTTCTATTGTGTGTAGATGTAATCCTGTTGTGGCAGTGATGATGAAGGTGATTGGGTCTGTTTTTGGTACGCAGTTCCTGCACTTTTTTATTTTTAATATTTTTTTTTTTAAATTAAACTTTTTAAATTTTTTATTTATTACTTTAATAGACACTTTTTGGAGAATGCAGTATTTACCACAAAGTGTCTGTTACAGTAATGCTGAAAAATAAAGTGCCACTACAAAGTGTCTAGAAAAGGTACTTTTGTAAAGAAATTTTATGTTGGCACTTTTTGTTTTTTAGAGAAAAGGCCAATGGTGATAATGATGATGATGGTCGTGGTGGTGATGGTAATGATTACTTTAGCTCGTTCAACATCTCATGAACACACTTGCAATCTGTTAGATCGAAACGTTTTTTTGCATGCAGACTTGGAATATCCAAGACGCAAAAATAATAGTATTCTCTAGTCCATAGAGTCAGCGTCTGTGGCTTAGGCGCTTTGAACACGCTTTGTAATACTGGGTTCGATCCCAGCTGCAGGCCCTGCACCTTGCGTTGGTTTTGACGGTGGTATCGAGAAGCCGACCGTCCAGAAAGCCATGGTAAACTACTGGATGTAAATTTGCCTAGAAAAACCACAAGAGCCAAAAAATGCTGGGGTTGGTTCTGCAACGTCCTGTAAAGGATACGCAACTAACTAGTCCATAGATGCTCAGGATGCTGAATACCAGCCAATTCCTTTTATCTTTTGTAACCATTGTAAAATAATTGGAGTGAAGTTTGAGATTTTACAGTAAAAATCTGAATTTCCGGTTCTCTTTTTTGTCAGAGGCGTGTCTTCATAATATATTGAAAGGTGAAGTAAATTTATTTGTTGTCATTTATGTTGAACTGAGTTGAGTTGAGCTGAGTCAAGAAAGACATGCACTTGGTGTATTCCCATATGCCCTCCGTCCCCATCTTCAGCAGCCAGCGCAGAGTTCCAATGCTAATGGTACCAGACGCAGTCTCATTATGGGCCTATCTTGCCATTCCTCTGAGTGTAGTGTACCGGCCAGGCCCTCTGGTCACACCCAGGTGTATCATTCTCTCCAGGCCATGATAATCTATTTTCTCTTCTGACTTCATTACTTGTTCCCAAAGGGCCTTGACCACATGTGTCTTGTCATGTATCAACTCACCCACCCTGTGGTGCAGTTCCAGCCAGTCTGTCTGCTTGTTCAATTGTAAACATGTTCCCAATATGCAATGGTTAGTATTCCCCTTCAGTCACCATTAGACCCCACAGTGTATCTTAACTGCTTGTATTATGGCTGACATATTTGGATATGGAGATGTATTTGTTGCATTTGTAGATTTGCCTAACGGGTTGATGATATTCAACCACTCATCGAAAAAGTGGTTTTATCATTCCAAATCTGACGATCCCAAAAGGTTGATAATTGTTGCTGGCTAAACAAATTGAAATCCATCTCGGTGTGAGTACTCGTCTTCCTGTCGAAGCACATGTTCAACACATTATTTCCAGAAACAAATGTCTATTTTTGAGAAGGACTTGAAATGTCAATATTGCATTGTGATTTCAATGTTAATTTCAGTTTTGGAGAGAAACGTTGATTTGTCTCTTAGATTGTTAAGATCTCACGTCTAATGACATCTACATCAAAGTCGTTAACTTTCCTTTTCCTTCCTTGCTTGACATGAGCGTACTCTGAATCCTGTCTAATCCAACGGTAAAATGATGCTCTATCCAGACCAAGCACCAATCGTGTTTGTTTCTCTTGGTCATGAATATCACAATACAAATGACCCATCTTAGATTCACTGAGGAAGTGCTGGTACAGTAAAACGGTAATCTTCTGCATAGTTATAAATTAGCACCTCTTATTTTTATTTTTTTTTATTTTTTTTTTGAAATTGGTGTCTATGTCAGCCTTTATAAGCTAGCTTTATGACACAATAACTCAACACTAATTTGTGAATGCACCTTTGACCAAACAACCTTGACTGACGTCTTATTTTGGCACGAGGTCTGAAAGGTATGCCTGTCAGTATGAAAAGTTTACGTGCCCTGCATGTCTGATGCGGGATTATTTCCTACTTTTCTAGAGGGTGATCTTCAATATAGTCAACTTCAGCAAGACAAAATCTCTGTACAGAGATGGCATGACTCCAATGGTGAAGTCCACAAGCAGACCTAAATGGTATGTATTCATTACACCTGCCTTGCATTTCTCGTGTATGACTGGGTTGAAAGCAGTGGCATCGACACACAGAAAAGGGTCAGTTCCACCACAATCTCCCCAAACAAACTAAGTGACTTTCCATTCATAAAATCTTTTTTTAGACTGGTCTGCTGTCCTGGGGGTTACGGGTTGCCGCTATGTTTTTCTTTCCGGTTTGTCTTGCATTTACGGTATTTTCCCAAGAAAGAGAATGCCTGTGACATAGGTTGCAGCTCTCTCTAGGGGGTTGTGTGTTAGACCCAGTTTCTAAATGTTTTTGTAGTGTTAAAAGTGCCGGCGTGCTTAAATATACAACATGCGATATTCACAGTATTACCAAACACCCCCGTAGCAGTGTGCAAAGGTCGGGTGACTGAAGGCCGACTAATCAGAAGTGAGCTAATGTGTAAATGGCCAGTCCATGGGGAGACTTTCGTGCAACTAACCAAGAAAATATTAGGAGCTCGTAAAGAGGGCCGGGCGAGTCGTAGTACCCTTACAAATGTTTTTAGAAACATTTTCAGCTATAGTGGCTGCTGCTTGGAAGTCTGATATACATGGCTGGAGTGTTAATTCAGATAGATGAAGCTCTGCAATAACATTAATTCGATTTTTTTTTATTAGGGTTTTAGTTTTTAACTGACATGCTAGGAATTTTTTTTTTTTTTTTGCCCTACAAATAAGAAGTAAAAAAAAAAAAAGAAAGAAAGAAAGAAACGGTCTGATAGTTCTATAACTCAAACATGGATATCATAGTTTTTACTGAATGTCTTTACATGCTGACTAATGTTGAATATTATTTGCACCTGTTTGATTCTCGTTCTTGAGATGTTAATCTTACAGACTACAAACCTGGAAGAGAAAAACCACTAATCCTATTCCATTACATGATCAGGCAGACACTTTTTACAATTCACCTGGACTTTTCTGGGTCCACCTGTGGCCCGCAGCGCATAGTTTGAAGAACACTGCTGTACATTGCATTGTTCTTCCATAGACAGGGATATATTACACAAGATGTTTTTCATCCCATAGATTGCTGCTTCCTGTGGGTAATTACGTTTGTTGTCTCTGCTACTGATTCCATTGCTGTATTGTCACTGAACATAAATAACTGAATGCCTCTACTTGTGCTTGTGTGTATTAGTATTATTGCATTTGCTATCGCTGTACACTGTGGCTGGCACTGTTCTTGTTCAACACCGCAACATTTTATTTTAAAAAGCTTGGTGGGGCTTTCTCTCTCTCTCTCTCTCTCTCTCTCTCTCTCTCTCTCTCTCTCTCTCTCTCTCTCTCTCTCTCTCTCTCTCTCTCTCTCCTAAAATACAATTACAGTACAAAAGATTAAGATTTAGAAGGGTGGAATGGTAAACGGGCCTGCGTACCCAATTAGTAAGCCTTTGATAATAAAAATTGTTCGTTTGTTCTCTCTCTCTCTCTATCTTTCTCTCTCTGTGTCTGTCTGTCTGTCTCTCTCTCTCTTTCTCTCTCTCTGTCTGTCTGTCTGTCTCTCTCTCTCTCTCTCTCTCTCTCTCTCTCTCTCTCTCTCTCTCTCTCGCTTATATCTCAGTATCCTTTTTATTTCCGTCTTGCGTCTGCCCTTACAATTGCGGCTGAGATGTTGTGTTGCTGTTTACAGCTAGGTTTGTTGTTACTGTCATTTGTCTGCTTGATCAGTACCAAACGGTTGTTATAGGACCCTGTTCTACGCCCTTACGTTTATTGGGCATATGACGGGAGACCTGTATTTTATAGACCAGTCGATACTCGGTGGGTGATGTGGTCACCCATCGGTATTTCTCGGTACTGACTAAGGAGCGACTAAATAACGAGCTGACTAAAAAAACGAGCTAACTAAATAACGAGCTGACTAAAAAACGAGCCGACTAAACAACGAGCCATGTGACACAATAGCTTGCGCGCATTTATTTTCGTCTATTTCCCCTGCGATGGTTAAAATATTTAATGTCTTCATAATTTTGAAAAAAAAAATGGCTGGGGAGGGGGGGGGGGGGGGAGAAGGAACAAACAAATGTTAAAGAATCACGAATCTGACTCGCAGATTGGTCTTAAGTTTGGGTTTCCAAAACACTCAACTTTAAATCGCAACTGAGAGAGAGAGAGAGAGAGAGAGAGAGAGAGAGAAAGAGAGAGAGAGAGCAGGAGCATGTTATCATCCTCTAGGTGTGGATATATGTATATATATATATATATATATATATATATATATATATATATATATATATATATATATATATGTAATGGTATCTCCCAGCTTTCATACCTGATTTATCTGTTATAAATCTGATAACAAACTGAATGTACAAAGAACAAAACCTGGTGAGAGATCGCGTCTCTGCATGACGTTTGAAAACTGTACAGGTGAACGAACCTGGCCCGTCGTATATGTTGCCACTTCATATTTTTTTGTATAACCCTAAAATCTTGGAATGGACGGGGAATCTTTTGAAACTAACATTGAGCACTCAGTCTTAAAATGGTTCATCATTATTATTATCATTATCTTCTTTTTTAGACAGCAGAAGCCGTGGGGACGAATAGTTAGCAGTGCAGTGCTAGATTTCGTGTGATTTTTCATTCATCTTTAATATCGTCAATCCATTTTCTTCTTGGGCGTTTTGTGTGTACATGTTTTTCTGCATGTGTGTGTGTGGTACTCTGGTATTATATTATCTTAGGTGTAATGCCTGTGTCGGCAACTCGTGTGGCTGTATTCTGACGAGATGCCCAAACCATTTCGTCTTCTGATTGTTAATTTCTTGATGTATTTCAATCAGTTTCTTGCTTCCGTCCTTCCTTGTTTTGCGGAGAAAAAAAATCGTCACGTTCAACCAGTATCCTTGAAGAGGGAGCTTTAGTTATAATTATGAATAGGCTATTTGCGCCATACAATATGGCATAACATTGCTCGCCACCAAATAGCCCTGAAAAGGACTTTAAGAGTTGATGCGATCAAAGGAGACAGACACAAATACTGCCCGGACCGACGGCGAAGTCGTCTACTGGCCAGCCAGTAGGCGACCCGGTCGCCGATACAGTGTGTCCTTGCTAAAATTTGTGAGCGAACTTTTTTTTTCAACGCGTCACAGAGTGGGCATGCAAGCCTGTCTTCCAAACACCCGTAAATTCAATTGTGAGTTTACAGGACGTTGCAGAACCAACCCCAACAGCCTCTGGCCGTTGTGTGGTTTTTCTAGGCAAATTTACGTCAATGCCCACTGGACGGTCGGCTTTCTTGATACCACTGTCGAAACCAACGCAAGGCGCATGGCCCGCAGCTGGGATCGATCCCGGCTATTACGAAGCGGTCGCGTCGACTTAGCCACAGAGCCGACAAATTGTGAGTTAATTAGAGATTTTTCTCAAGTATCTCTGTTGTTTGTATCGGGGGAAAAAAAAGGGGGGGGGGGGGAGATAAAGGTTGCAGTCTACTGAAGTGTTTGTCTTCCCCTTATTAGATTCATAAATAGGTAAAGCATTGTTTTTTTCTCGGCTTAATGTGTGGGAACGGCCATGGTGTGGCAGCAAGACGCTCGCCTGTCGATCCGCATGTTTTGGGGTTAAAACCTCATTGGGCCGGATTGTTTTTTTTTTGTTGTTCAGACATGACCTTGGCGCCTAGGTCTAGGTTAGTTGCGTATCCTTTACTGGGCGTTGCACAACCAACACCAGCAGCCCCTGGCTGTTGTGTGGTTTCTCTTGGCAAATTTACGTCCAGTAGTTTGCCATTGCTTCCTGGACGGTGCGCCCCCTGATACCACTGTCGAAACCAACGCAAGGCGCATGGCCTGTAGCTGGGATCGACCCGGCACCCCTGCATTACGAAGCGTTCGCATCGACTTAGCCACAGAGCCGACAGCGCCTAGGTCTACACCGCCTTAAAACGAGTACCAGGGAAAGTCCCGGGAAGGAAAGGCGTTCGGCGTGATGTTGACCATATCATCTATTGTGAGTCTAGCCTCGTGTGGCTGTCTCATCACCGACCTGTGAAGGAACGTTTTATATAGTATCTGTCTGTGTTTCTATATTCGTTTGTTTGTTTTAGTATCCAGAAGCCATGAATTGTTAACTCTTAGGCTCGGTATTATGGATTCGCCACCTTTCGGCCTTGATTCCATTGTAAATACCGTAAATCTGGAAGAAATGTGGCTTTTCTGCCTACCTACGGGAGTGAACTCGGACCACAAGGAGTTCGTCACCCGGTCACCGCGCAATCCGGTTTAGCCAACTACGCTAGAGAGCCAGGCTTATATATTCTTAAAATATGTCCCCCCAAAAATTAACTGACGGATTCTGTTTTTAAGCTGTAGCGCCTGGAGCGTACAGGGCTAGACTTATTTAGTTGAGTTGAGTCAAGAATTGACATCACAGCACTCGGGGTATTCCCATGCGTGCTCCGTCCTCATTTTGAGCAGCCAGCGCAGAGTTCCAATACTGATGGTACCGGTCACAACCTGGATATATGCCCGTCTCCTGTATGTGCCGTGAGCCGGCCAGATTCTCTGGTTACATCCAGGTACCTTATTCTCTCCAGGCCATAATAATCTTGTTTTTCTACTGATTCCGTTGCTTGTTCCCACATTGTCTTGACCACATCTGCCTTGTCATGCGTCAATTCTTCACCAAATGGTGCAGATCTAGCCAACCTGTCTGCCTGTTCATTACCCACCATTCCGGCATGGCCTAGAGAAAAAATCCAAAGTATGCTCACTACCCCTGACCTTCCCAGCGAAGCTTGCCACTCTGCTCGAAACATCCCTGTCTTTACCTTCCTCAGCGTGCTTTCACAGTCTGTTACGATTGTGACATGTGTATGCATCTTGTTCTCTAGCCACTGGAGAACTGCAGTTACCGCCTCCACCTCCATTCTCTTGCTAGCTGTTGTGGTGTCTATGCAAGGCTATCTTGCACTAAAGATTTTCCACTGGCTTTCGCTACGAACCCGTTGCTAGACATATGCTTATAGACCAATGGACACTGTTCGGACAATGTAGTCAAAATCAAGCCTGCTGGTTTTACCGCCCAGGACACTGCCTAGTGCCCATTTAGCTGGAATATTCACTGTTTATAACAATAAAAATTGTTTGAGTCCTTATACAGCTCCATTGATCTATTATTCTCGTATATATTTATTGTATTATGTTGTTTGCGGTGCCTGTGGCATAGGCGTTGCGTCCGACTCGTAATTCCAACGTACCGCGATCGAAACCCACTGCTGGCTGCGTGTGTTTTTATCATGTTATGGGACGTCGCAGGTCGACCCAGCCTAGAATGGGTACCAGGATGGCTGTCCTTGGGAAGTAAAGATGGCTGGCGGCGTAATGCTGGCCACTTTATCTAGCTATTGCTGATTGGTCTGTAACAGTATGGGATGCTCTTCCCATATGTCCGATGCCCCTGGGGCGTAAAAAGGGATCTTATTTTTGTTATGTTATTAAGGCCATATCTTCTTCTTCTTCTTTCGTTTGCCTGAGATAAGTTGTCTATATCAGCAATTTTGTCGCTTGTATAAATTTCACTGTTGTTGTTAATTCATTCAGTGGTCCATAGAGTTTACGTTCCACTATTGTTCTTTCTGGCCAAAAGGTTTGCCTTGATGTGTCAAATTCGGTGCAGTCCTGGCGTACATGCTCTGCTGTCTGGGGCACATTTCCACAGGTGCACATGGCTGATACACCTATCTTGAATTTTGTGTACATGTGGTTACGTAATCGGTTGTGCCCTGTTCTGAGGCAGAGGATAATGACTTGTTTTGATCTGTCCAAAATAAAATAGTCGTCTTGTGCTGGGGCTGGTGGTTTCCTGATTGATTTAATGATTCTTTTCTTTTGGTGGTATGTGACTGGTACATCCGGCTGCACTTTTGTCGCACCTTCTCCTGCCAGTTGATCAGCTTTCTCATTTCCAAGCACTCCACAGTATGATGGTATCCACTGCATAACAACTCTTTGCTGAAGGCTAAGTTGTTTCAGCAGTGTTTGCAATTCTGGTAGTTTCCTAGACTGGAGTGCTTCAAGTACTGATTTTGCATCTGTCTAGGCCATATGATATGTGTTGGTGCTTTTATATTCTGAAAACTACATCTCCGTCGCATATTTTCCAGTGTGAGTTACGGGGCCCCATTGTGGGGAAAACAAGAATAGACCCACCACCTCCCGAAGAAGCATGTCGTAAAGGTCAACTAATTTGGAGCTTCCTGCAAAGTCGGAGTGTATCTGCTTGAGAGGTAAGGAACAAGCAGTCTGCATAAAATAAACTAAATCTGTAAACGGATGTGCACGCACACTCAAGTTCTGGAGCAAGACTAAAGTCCAGAAGAGGATGAACAACCAGAAAATTCTGCTGGAGTTTACAGCTATGAACTCGAAGAAGAAGAAAAAGATCCCATACTTATGTCACTATGCCTGCCAAAATCTCAATTGTTCTATTCCATTGTGCACGCAGGGTTCGGATACCAGCCAAATATGTTTACTACTACCGCTGCCCCGACCACGGCAAGAACTATGTAATGTCGTTTGCCTTTATATTTGACCGTGAGGACGATGTCTATCAGTTTGCCTATTGTTACCCATACTCTTACACAAAGTTGCAGACTTATCTTGACAATCTGGAGAAACGCAATTACGACTTTTTCACACGAGAGCTGCTGTCTTTGTCTGTGGTAAGTACAAGAACTGCATCTTTAAAAAAAAAAAACTGTCTTCAGTGCCCGTATTTACTAATTTTATGGCTGGTGTAAAACACGGGTTGATGAGCTTGGGGTTTTAAAGCCACATGCAGGTCGCCGAGAAGTTTATTAAGTACTGGAACAAGACTAATATGGCCCCCTCGCCTTCATATGGATATATAAATCAATCATGTCATATCTGTACATTTATTAATGACATTGAAACATACTTGCAAATATATTTAAACAGAGAACATTTACTTCTGTAAAAAGGTAAAATAAAACAATCATTTATCCCCTTCATGGTCCCCTTTGAGCTTCACGGGGCCCTCCTTGATCTCACTGGGTCCCCCTATAAGTTCTGTGAGCCACCATTGAGCTCCCAGATCAATTTGAGCTCACTGAGCCTTCTTTGAGCTCCACAGACCCCCTTTGAGCTCCATGGGCCACCATTGAGCTCCATGGACCCCCTTTGAGCTCCACAGACCCCCTTTGAGCTCCATGGACCCCTTTGAGCTCAATGGACCCCCTTTGGGCCCCATGGACCCCCTTTGAGCTCCACAGACCCTTTTGAGCTCACTGAGCCTTCTCTGAGTTCCACTAACCCCCTTTGAGCTCCATGGGCCCCCTTTGAACTCCACGGGTCCCCTTTACAGACCCCTTTGAGCTCACTGAGCGTTCTTTGAGCTCCACTAACACCCTTTGAGCTATTCGGACCCCCTTTGAGCTCCATGGACCCCCTTTGAGCTTCCCAGACCTCCTTTGAACTCCATGGATCCCCTTTGAGCTCCACTAACCCCCTTTGAGCTCCATGGACCCCCTTTGAGCTACATGAACCCCCTTTAAACTCCACGGACCCCCTTTAAGCTCCATGGACCCCCTTTGAGCTCCATGGACCCCCTTTGAGCTCCATGGACCCCCCTTTGAGCTCCATGGACCCCCTTTGAGCTCCACAGATCCCCTTTGAGCTCCATGGAACCCCTTTGAGCTCCATGGAACCCCTTTGAGCTCCACGGGCCCGCTTTGAGCTCAGTAGGCCCCGGAACAATGTATCAGCTTCACTCCCCTCTCCTTATTAGCCAAAATGTCAGTATTTCTTCCCTGTGTGCTTTGTTCTATGGAGAGAAGAAACTACAACTTATTATGAAAGAAACTTCTTAACGTAGCAGTCACACTAGCTCTACATGGCCTATGGTCCTTATTATTCCCTATAGGATTGTAAAATACTGTTGTGTGCAAATATCGAAAGATGTCAACCAACATGTCTTAGAAAGCTACTACCACATGAACATTTGGCCCAGTAACGTGACCTACTAAAATAAAACGCCATCATCTGCAACAGATATGACATGAAGTACATCAATGAAATGGGGTTATGACTAGCTGACAGTTTCAGGCAACATGTGCAGAACCATCCCTCAAACCAGCGCTGATGCATTTCAGGTTTTAGTGTCAGTGATTTGTCTTTATCATAGGGGTTACAGCAATCAAGGCCAACCACTCCAGTCACAGTCTGTATATCTGTCTAATGGACCTAACGTCCAACATGGCTTTGTCTAATATTTTTTGAGTTATGACTCTTTCCTGCCACTTGTTTTTCTGGCTAGTATCTATTTCCTGTACTCACACGTGTTTCAAGGCTTAATCTGGCCAGACGGACATATGAATTTATCTTGTACAGACCTCATTTAAGTGATTTTTCTGTACTCTTTTGTTGTTTGCTGTTGTTGTAGGTGTAACATTGATTGTTCACGTCATGTGCTAAAACTGAATGATTTGCCATCCTTTTTAGGATGAAATTTTTCGTTATTTGAAGCCCCACCCTGGCTCTTACCAGGGGCCGCAATATAGCCAGGCCATAAATATGGCCTAATGGCAGTACGCCGTTTCTGGGACCTCTCCACTGTGATCCTCATCCACATGGTGGCACATTGTGGCATCGGGTGTTTATCGCTTGTGTGATGTCTTGGTGGGGTAGAAAGTCAGCCAGTCAGTCATGTGCTAATGAAAGTTTCTAGCTGCAGTGTTCACTTGTCGTTCCTGACTGTGATAATATGAAGTTGTCTAGCTTTAATTCTTGTCTGCTTTTTGTATCTTTTCATAATAAAAATAAAACAAAAACATTGGTAGCTTATTAAATTGTTCCTTGTTATTATACAGCAACAGCGGAGGCTTGATCTTTTAACAATTGCCAGTCCAGATCTGCGTGCTACAGACAGTGAGAAACTCAAGACTGTTCTCATCACAGCAAGGGTACATCCCGGAGAGACTCCTTCCTCCTTTGTTTGCCAAGGTAAGGTCTAGTTTAATGACATAGTTAAATCAGTACATTTACATCACCTTCTCTTTTCTCTAGTGACCCTGTCTTTAATGCTGCCAGAACACCAGTTCCTACCGATGAACTGGGCTATTTTACGGAATTCTTCTTTAGTTTAATATTTTATGAAATTTTGTTGCTGAGCTGGTATGCCAGTATATCTGTCTGTCTGTTGGCCACTATATTTATCATTCAGCTGGCAGATATATTTCTCTCTCATTTGGCCTTGTTTATTCTTTTTTGTCTGTTTGGCCAATATATCTGTATTTTCGTTGGCCAGCATATCATTCTGTCTGTTGGCCAATAAATCTTTCTTTCAGTTGGCTAGCATGTATTTCTGTCAGCTGGCCAATAAACTTTTTTGTTGGCCAAAATATCTTTCAGTTGATCCTGTGTGTATTTAGGTATGTATGCAAGTATTTATGTACGTGTGTAAGTATGTGAGTGGATGTATGGATGTGTGTATGTATGCATGTGTGTGTGTGTGTATGTATGTATGTATGTATGTATGTATGCATGTATGTCTATGTATGTAGGTGTGTTTTTATGTTTGTGTATGTATGATGTGTGTTGATGTATGAATGGATGTACGCATGTGGGTGTATGTATGTGTGCGTATATGTATGTAGGTGCCTGTATGTATGTATTACATATGTCTGTATATGAATGTGCATGTATGAGAATGTATGTTTGTAAATGGAGCTGTGTAAGAATGTGGGTGTATGTGTGTGTCTATGTAGTGGATGTACGTATGTGTGTGTGGATGATGTGGATGTATGTAGGTATATATAGCTGTGCAAGTATGTGGGTGTATGTGTGTGTATGTATGTATGCATCTATATCTGTATGTATGCATGTTGGTGGATGTATGTATGCATATGTAGCTGTGTAAGTATGTGGGTGTATGTGTGTGTATTTAGGTATTATGCAAGTATGTATGTATTGTGTAAGTATGTGAGTGTATATGTGTGATTGTGGGCTTATGTGGGTGTCTGTATATGTGATTGTATGAGTGTGTATGCATGCATGCATGTGTAGGTGTGTGTTTTTATATATGAGTGTGTATGTATGAGAATGTAAGAGTATGTGTATGTGTGTGTGTGTTTTAGTGTAAAAGATTGTGTATTCATTATGTGTGTATGCAATATTCTATAATGTATATTTCTTTATTATATACATAACATGCATTATTGATAACAGGCATTTGTACTCTGAAAGATGAGTGCTTAGAAGGGCCGAATGTCAGATGGGCCTGCGTGCCCAATTTGTAACCCTTTGAAAATAAAATGTGTTAGTTCGTTCCTTTCTTTCTGTCGGTCAATGTATCTTTCTTTCAGTTGGCAAGTATATCTTTCTTTCCATTGGCCCGTATATCCTTCTTTCATTTGGCCAGTATATGTTTCTTTCAGTGCCTTATATATATATAAACTCATTCAAATTAACTCAATCAGTACTGAGCAACTCACCATGTGGTTTATCAGCAGTCCCACAGAAGATATTTTTGTAAACTCCTTATGCCCCACTCAGCTGTTATATCAACCCTCCTAAGCCACCTAACCAAATTGTTGCTGTAGTTTTTCAGCAGGGTTATTATTTCAAATTATTTAGACCCAGTGTTTCTTAATTTTAATTAATTACTACTATTCACTCAATCAGTTTTTGTGTGTCTTCACTATGACAGTTAACTGCAACCGTTCTCCAACACTCTCTCTACCACTTTCTCTCTTGCCTTTAACTGTTCCCACCAATATGGTTCTAAGAAGTGTTATAGGGTCAAAATATTTTTCTTATCACTCCATGTCTTCTTAGAACCTCTGGCTTAAAAAAAAAAAAATGGAACAGCTACTAATAGAACAATTCATGTCTGTAGTTTAGGCGTTGTGAACACGCTTCGTAATTTCCGAGTGCTGGGTTTGATCTCATCTGTGGCCATTTTGGTAGTAGGCCGCCTTGCATTGGTTCTTTTCTGTTTCTTCTTCTTTGCGTTCACCGGCTGTAAACTCCGGCAGAAAGTTCTGGTTGTTTGTCCACTTCTGGACTCTAGTCCTGTTTTAGAAACTGAGTGTTGCTTGCACATTCGCCTCACAGATCTGACTCATGCAGACTGTTTGTTCCTTGCCTCTCTTGCAGATGTACTCCAGCTTCAAAGTAAGCTCCCATTTAGCTGACTCTTACAACATGCTTTTGGGCAGACAGTGGGTCTATTCTGGTTTTCCCCACAATGGGGCCCCAGAACCCACACGGGTAATTTGTTTTAACAGTAATGTCGAGAGCTGAGTGTTCAGAAAGCAGTGGCAAACTGTCGAGTATAAAATTGGCAAGTGAAACCAGAAAAAGAAAAAAAATGCTGGGTTTGATTTTGCAATGTCCAGTAAAAGATAAGCAATTAACTATCTAATAGAACAAGCTAAAAAAAAGTAACTTATTAGTCCATATATTGGACTATTCTTTAATTATCATGTATCACTGAATAGCTGTAGCGACCACATTATTAAAAGATGTTTGTGTATCCCTGGGCACTTGCAGGTGTCATAGATTTTCTAGTCAGCTCTCACCCCATCGCTAAAATGCTTCGGGACCATCTTGTCTTCAAAATTGTTCCCATGCTCAACCCAGACGGAGTCTACCTTGGTAACTACAGGTGTGTTTGTGTGTATTTTTGTCTATGTTTGTGTGTGTTTTTGTCTATGTTTGTGTGTGTTTTTGTCTATGTTTGTGTGTGTTTTTGTCTATGTTTGTGTGTGTTTTTGTCTATGTTTGTGTGTGTTTTTGTCTATGTTTGTGTGTGTTTTTGTCTATGTTTGTGTGAGCTGGTGATTGAATGAGTGGGTTAGTCGGGAAGTCAGTAACTGATAAAAGGAAGAAGAAGGAAAAGAAGAAGAGGGAAGGTTAAGGAGGAAAGGATTTGCCTTAGAGTCTGTTTTCTTGCTGATACATATTAGAAGTTTAGCCTTCATGTGAAGCACAAAGTCTCATCTGTAAATATTCTCCGTAATCAGCCACTCATGGACAAGTCTACAATGTGCTTGCTGTGAATTTCTGAGGGTTTGTTTTCTATTGAAAGAGAAAAGTAAGATGAAGAAGGAGGAGAAGATGAAGGAAATGTCAGGAAGAAGAAGAAGGAAGAAGATCTGCTCATGCATGAGTAAGACCTGTCATCCCTTGATGGGTGATGTAGTCACCAGCCACCTTTACTTTCCATGACTTTACCTGGTACCAATTTAAGGCTAGACTGACCTGGGAGCCAAGGTCGTGTTTCAGAAAAAAGCCAGCTAAAATGTTGATTTGAACCCATAACCTTCGGATCTGCAGGTGAACACTGTAGCTTCACCACATCAGCTCCTAGTCGACAGTATGGTTAATATGACTTGTCCAAGGGCCTGTACTCCATTGAAATCTGAAAGGATGATGAAAGTGAGGAGAAAAAGATAGAAGAGGAATATACAAATCGGGAGGAAGAGAACGAGATTCTACTGATCAATTTGTAAGTATTTTTACAACACACACTCAGGACTTTATATTAAAAAAAAATTATCTTGTGTTCAGATGTTCCTTGATGGGCTTTGACTTGAACCGCCATTGGCAGGAGCCGTCTCCCTGGGCACACCCCACACTCTACGCTACCAAAAACCTGCTAATGGAGCTTGACCGCAACCAGGTAGGCAGGAGATTTAGACTTTCTGACTTTGTGATGTGTTGATTTTGCTGCTTTGATTTAGCGGCAAGGTAATACAAGAAGAGAACTAATTACCCACACCAGAAGGAGACAATCTACAATCTTTGGCCTTGTCATGAGAAGGAGAAAACTAGATTACTTCGTGACGATGGGAACGTTGGAGGGACAAAGAGGCAAAGGGAGACTGTGAGAAAGAAGTTTGACACCATGACATGGAAGATAATCTGTGTCAGAATTTATTAAAAGTATACGAGACAAAAGTTTGTGGATAGAAAAGACAACACCAACACCACATGGCATGGTTTGGTTTGGTTAGTTGCGTATCCTTTACAGGACGTTGCAGAACCAACCCCAACAGCCCATGGCTGTTGTGTGGTTTTTCTAGGCAATTTACGTCCAGTAGTTTGCCATTGCTTTCTGGACGGTCGGCTTTCTTGATACCACTGTCGAAACCAACGCAAGGCGCATGGCCCGCAGCTGGGATCGAACCCGGCATTACGAAGCGTTCGCATCGACTTAGCCACAGATCCAACACATGGCATGGACTATAAGATATAAAAAAGTAAAATAATCTGTAGACTGGAGTTTGAGTAAAGAGGGGATACAGTCATTGCAGTTTTTGGCTTTCTTAAGAACAAGCAAATCACACACACAGGTTGTGATTATAACAGACTCACTAAGTGTGCTTAGGAAAGTGGAACACCTGTTTTGTTAAATAAATTGCATCCTGAATGCCAGTCCAATAGGACAAATTAGGAAGAAGGAGGAGGGGACAGAGCAGTAGTAGTAGTAGTAAAAGAAGAAGAAGAAGCAGCAGCCTTTTGGGGTAGACTTAGTTAATTTTGTAGAAAAGATAATATTATGAATGAGGTGATAAGAGGAACAAGTTGGCAGAAGCCAATTGTAAATTTCATACAAAGACAACAAATACAATAGTTTGCCCACTTAGAGAGAATACCTTGGGAAGCCCTAGCATAAAATGTTATAAAAGTTAGTTGCATATCTTTTACAGGATGTTGCAGAACTAACCCCAGCATTTTTTTTTTTTTGGCTGTTGTGGTTTGTTAGGCACATTTTATGCTCTGTTGTTTGCCATTGCTCTCTGAATGGTCAGCTGTCAGTACCACTGTAGAAACCATCGTCCGCAGCTAGGATCAAGCCCCAGCATTACGAAGCATATTTGCAACGCCCAAACCACAGATGCTGACATAAAAGGTCATACACATAAGAGGAGAAGGGCACAGTGCAGAAGGTAGACCAAGAAGATGATGGAAGGATAACATCAGAGAAACTCTGCAGCAGATAGTTCATGTAATAATCACTTATAGTAGGCATAGTTGAAACAAAGTTCTTTAGGGATGCACACAGACCATGTAATGGCCGTTTGGAGCAGACAGAGTAAAGTAACAACCTTTACAGATAGACACAGTTGAACAAGCAGACACAAACAATAGATGGCACAATTTATTGCCAGGCGTATTTCGCTGTATCTCATTGGGTGCATACTACAGAAACAATTTAATAAAAAATGCAAATTGTGCAGTCTATTGGTTGTGTTTTCTTTGTTCAAATTCACAACGGGGAAACATTGCTTTGATTTATAATCAGTGCTTAAGAAATAATCTTTTGCGTTCGAGGGGGATAAATTATCAATTGTTAAGTATATAAATATTCAGTATATACTGTTCAAATCCCTAAATGGGTTCCGATACCCCATTATGAGGGACAATAAAGACTAGACCCACTGCTCCTTCTTCCTCCACCCCCCCCCCCCCCCACCCCCCAAACAAGTATGCCGTAAGAGTCAACAAATTATGGATTTCTATTGAAGAATTGTTTTAAAAAACCGGAAAGAAATGCATAGTCATCTGACTGCACGTTTTTATTAGTTGGTGGAAAAGCCCCTACTCCTAAAAATTTTCAGTGGCTTAGGTAGTAAAGAACTATCAATTGATTTCTTGAACCCTAAGGTATTCTTGTGTGCAATTTGAATGATTTCACTCTTTAAATTACAAAGAATTTGACTATCAGAATTATGACAAAATTGTGTTTCTTTCAATAGCTTTGCATTTCTGGTAGTATACTTATCCCTGGAATACCAGTCAAACTAATAATTTTCCTGGAGGGCCCATTCTGTCCGGGACAAAAGTTAGGCCAACTACCCTTTAACAAACATTTCCTAAGAGGTGACTGATAAAGGATGTGCTTAAACTGGATGTTTTCAAGAGTTCCTGGCCACAGCATGAGAACATCACATCCTAGATGAAAGCCAAATCACAACGTGCCAACAGAAAATGAACAAAGAAGAAGAGGAGGAGGAGGAGGAAGATTTAAAAAAAAAATGAAGTAGAAGAAGACGAGGAAAAAGAAACTAATAACTACATGAGACTTCAAGAGTTTCTAAACACTGACATAAACAATATATGTTTTCAAGAGTTCCTTAAACCTGACAAAAGAATATGTTTTCAAGAGTTCCATAAACCTGACATAAAGAATATATGTTTTCAAGAGCTCCATAAACCTGACATAAACAATATATGTTTTCAAAAGTTCCTTAAACCTGACATAAACAATATATGTTTTCAAGAGTTCCTTAAACCTGACATAAACAATATATGTTTTCAAGAGTTCCTTAAACCTGATATAAACAATATATGTTTTCAAGAGTTCCTAAAAAACTGAAATAAACAATATATGTTTTCAAGAGTTTCTAAAAACCTGACATAAACAATATATGTTTTCAAGAGTTCCTTTAACCTGACATAAACAATATATGTTTTCAAGAGTTCCTTTAACCTGACATAAACAATATATGTTTTCAAGAGTTCCTTAAACCTGACATAAACAATATATGTTTTCAAGAGTTCCTTAAACCTGATATAAACAATATATGTTTTCAAGAGTTCCTAAAAAACTGAAATAAACAATATATGTTTTCAAGAGTTTCTAAAAACCTGACATAAACAATATATGTTTTCAAGAGTTCCTTTAACCTGACATAAACAATATATGTTTTCAAGAGTTCCTTAAACCTGACATAAACAATATATGTTTTCAAGAGTTCCTTAAACCTGACAAAAACAATATATGTTTTCAAGAGTTCCTTAAACCTGACATAAACACTATAGGTTTATTAAGAGTTCCTTAAACCTGACATAAACAATATATGTTTTCAAGAGTTCCTTAAACCTGACATAAACAATATATGTTTTCAAGAGTTCCTTAAACCTGATATAAACAATATATGTTTTCAAGAGTTCCTAAAAAACTGAAATAAACAATATATGTTTTCAAGAGTTTCTAAAAACCTGACATAAACAATATATGTTTTCAAGAGTTCCTTTAACCTGACATAAACAATATATGTTTTCAAGAGTTCCTTAAACCTGACATAAACAATATATGTTTTCAAGAGTTCCTTAAACCTGACAAAAACAATATATGTTTTCAAGAGTTCCTTAAACCTGACATAAACACTATAGGTTTATTAAGAGTTCCTTAAACCTGACATAAACAATATATGTTTTCAAGAGTTCCTTAAACCTGACATAAACAATATATGTTTTCAAGTGTTCCTAAAAACCTGACATAAACAATATATGTTTTCAAGAGTTTCTAAAAACCTGACATAAACAATATGTGTCCACAAGAAACATGACATGGACTTCTACATTGACCTGCATGCCCACTCCACCCTGATGAATGGGTTTATGTATGGCAACATCTATGATGACATGGACAGGTACGAGAAGCAGTCAGTGTTCCCTAAGCTGCTCTGTGCTAATGCTGAAGACTTCTCCCTGTCCAACACCAATTTCAACCGGGATGCTGTCAAGGCAGGCACAGGTCGCAGGTGAGTATTACGTTGTCTTGTGCTGCTGCTGCCGCTGCTGCTGCTGCTTCTTCTTATTCTTCTATTTCTAATTTGTTTTCTTCTTCTCCTCCTACTTCTTCTTTTTCTGCTTCTTCTTCTTCCTTATTTTTTTTTTTTGTCCTGCTGCTTATACCGCAAAGCATCTCAGATAAGAGTTATATGTACCTTCCTATCTTCTGCTAGTTGTGAAGCTTGTGATAATATCATACTGTGTTTCTGTAATGTTTGTTTTACTCCATGCACACATTTCTTTCTTGTCAGCATCTTACCTTCCTTTGAGATGCCCTAAGCAGGTGCTTAGTATGCTTAATGGCTAATGCGGTCCTGTCCTGTTGCCTAGATGCAGCCAATCACAGATTAGAGGACAGTTTTGTGGCTGATAAGGAGACACCACATCTGCCGTCTGGAGAATAATCAGGAGCAATTATTGGCATTTCGAAAGAGTGATAATAAAATAGTTATAATCCATTATTTGGTCTGTCTGGGAAAGAAAACAGAATATGCCATTTCCTGTTTGAGTTCACCTGGCCTATTTAATGGAAGATGGTGCGAGGATAAAATTGCAACATTAATAACAAGTTATGTTATCGTTTGTATTGTAATAAAAGAAGTTATAGTGGCATTTGAAACTGTAATAACTGAAGTTTGTCTGCTACAGAATAAAAGAAAAGAAATTATTGTTTGTCTGGAGTTATGGAAGTGTCGTTGTGTATGATTGTAATAGGAGAAGTTAAAGTCCAAAGAATCAACTTCATTGCGCTGGGTTTTATCACATCTGTCTCTGTCTCTCTCTCTCTCTCTCTCTCTCTCTCTCTCTCTCTCTCTCTCTCTCTCTCTCTCTCTCTCTCTCTCTCTCTCTCTCTCTCTTTGCAAAATGGTAAGCCGCATGCTGAGAGTGTCATACAGAGCACTATCACCGTAGCTTTGATGACAACCCACAAGAATCTGTAAAAATTGCACTTGGCAACGGAACTATGCAGTGATTAAATGAACTCACTATCTTCAGAACGCATAGCACCTTGACCACTTGGCCGCGGATACCTAACCCCGAGCCCGACCCCTCGCTTCCTCAAGTATAGTATGGGCAATGATTGTTTATTACTGTAGTGTTAACTTTCTCGTGATGTAATTGATAGAACACTTGGAAAACAAAACAACAGATGTAACAAGGTGCAGAAGTGAATCCAAGGCTGTAAATATGGAAGTAAAATGGGGGAAAAGGTTAGGGGGGGGGGAGGGTCCAAAGACTGTAGTTGATAAAGGTCACTTCTTCTTCTTCTTTTTCTTCTTCTTCTTCTTCTTCTTCTTCTTCTTCTTCTTCTTCTTCTTCTTCTTCTTCTTCTTCTTCTTCTTCTTCTGCGCGTTCGACATCAGTCATGCTAAACCTTGAGTCCCGTCTGGGTCACAAATAGGATTGTGCGTTTAAGGTCGCCACCGGTCCCACATAGCTTCTCTTGCAATGTGGCTTCCTTGGGCCAGATCCACAGTCTTTGCTGGGAGAGGTTAGGGCAGTACTGTAGTATGTGCCCAGGGGTCTGTCTTTCTGCTCCACAATCACAGGCAGCAGATTCTTTGATGCCTATCCTGTACAGGTGTGCTCGAAGACCACAGTGTCCAGTCCGAAGTCTAAAAATTGATGTTTGTTCTTTCCTGTTGAGTTTGTTTATGCTGTCACTCTCTGGTCTGTAATCTCCATTCTGCCTTCTCCACTCCCGCTTGAAAGACTGCTTTAGCGCTGTTTTGGTTTCCATGTAGCTATGTTGTGGATGAGATTGTGAAAGATTACTCCCAGCTTTTGCCAACTCATCTGCTCTCTCATTTCCTTGAATACCACAGTGGGCTGGTATCCACTGCAAGACCAGTTCTGCTTCCTTGGAGAGTAAGCCAATGTTGGTCCTTAGATCTGCAATTAGTTTGTCTTGTTTTTTGCTTGATAGTGATTGGTCACTAAAATGAAGGACTTATAATAAACAGTAGATAGTTTGAATATGTGAGGAGAAGAGATTGGGCTATCCTCCGGATAACGGTCCTAAATTATCGAGGCAGAAAATATAATACCCTAACAGGGTCTCAGTCACGTGTCAATTGCGCACTTTCGGGGACTATAACGCCACCACCGAATTCCAGCAACTTCCGCCACCGTCAAGAGTATCCCCACGCAGCTCACGCGGCGTGGATTGGGGTTAAACTAGATGGCTAGGACCCACGAGCAAATAAAATGAAGGAAGCTGCAGGAGATGGAGTAGCTGCTGCTCGTGAGTCCCAGCCATCTAGTTTAGCCCCAATCCACGCCGCGTGAGCGGTGGCGGAAGTCGCCGGAAGCGCGCAATTCAAGACGCCTTGATAATTTAGGACTGTTATTCGAAGAATAACCAGAAATTGACATATAGAAATTAATTTGTACATGCGAGGGAAAGGAGATACTTTTTAGTACGAGCTCATATATTTAAAGGAAAGGAAGGGCACATAGGCAATAGTTTGTACACATAAGGGAAATGTGCGGCGTATAGGCAATAGTTTGTACATATGAGGGAAATATTCATCATATAGGCAATAGTTTGTACATACAAGGGAAATGTGCAGCGTGTAGGCAATAGTTTGTACATACAAGGGAAATGTGTTGTGTGTAGGCAATAGTTTGTACATACAAGGGAAATGTGCGGCGTATAAGCAATAGTTTGTGCATATGAGGGAAATGTGTTGTGTGTAGGCAATAGTTTGTACATACAAGGGAAATGTGCGGCGTATAGGCAATAGTTTGTACATGTGAGGGAAATGTGCGGCGTATAGGCAATAGTTTGTACATATGAGAGAAATGTGGGGCGTATAGGCAATAATTTGTACATATGAGGGAAATGTGCGGCGTATAGGCAATAGTTTGTACATGTGAGGGAAATGTGTGGCGTATAGGCAATAGTTTGTACATATGAGGGAAATGTGCGGCGTATAGGCAATAGTTTGTACATATGAGGGAAATGTGCGGCGTATAGGCAATAGTTTGTTCATGTGAGGGAAATGTGCGGCGTATAGGCAATAGTTTGTACATATGAGGGAAATGTGCGGCGTATAGGCAATAGTTTGTTCATGTGAGGGAAATGTGCGGCGTATAGGCAATAGTTTGTACATTTGAGGGAAATGTGCGGCGTATAGGCAATAGTTTGTACATATGAGGGAAATGTGCGGCGCATAGGCAATAGTTTGTACATATGAGGGAAATGTGCGGCGTATAGGCAATAGTTTGTACATGTGAGGGAAATGTGTGGCGTATAGGCAATAGTTTGTACATATGAGGGAAATGTGCGGCGTATAGGCAATAGTTTGTTCATGTGAGGGAAATGTGCGGCGTATAGGCAATAGTTTGTACATATGAGGGAAATGTGCGGCGTATAGGCAATAGTTTGTACATATGAGGGAAATGTGCCACCTATGCGACTTACCACCATCTGTGACTTTCGACCCCCCCCCCCCCCCCCCCCCATGTAAATAAAGAAGGATAATTATATTTGGCAGGCTGAAAAAGTTCCGCAATATACGAGGCAATTTTCATATTTTCATATTACAGTAAAACTTCAAATAACCGTCACCGTCCGAGCCAGGGCTGTTTAAAGTTTTTAGTCGTTTCTATCACAACTTTCTGCCTTATGTACCTTTACTTATTTCTGAGACAGCACCTCTTTTCTGCCATGATTGCAAACAGTCCAGCATCTTCTTCTATGCCATGAAGCGAAACTGGTATGCATCTTTACTCATCTTCTCCCTCTAGCTCATTTAAATCCCATTTTCCCGTTGTTATGGAGTACCCAACTTTCCCTTTCTCGCGAGCTGACAAGATAATGCACAGGATGTTCCATAAGTATCCATACATAACTCCAGCTGTGTTTGTAAGTGATCTGATATATGTAAAAGTGGGTCAAAGTAATGTTTCGCTCCCGAGTTCCTGCCCAT
This sequence comes from Candidula unifasciata, assembly GCA_905116865.2. Taxonomy (NCBI): domain Eukaryota; kingdom Metazoa; phylum Mollusca; class Gastropoda; order Stylommatophora; family Geomitridae; genus Candidula; species Candidula unifasciata. The sequence continues at coordinate 224,238 of CAJHNH020002824.1, forward strand.
ATACACACTAGCACACTTTTGATTGGCAGACCTTGAGCCACGTAACCTTAACACAAGGTTACTGGGGTGTTCAGCAATGCCGTTGATATTGCATGTTGTATATGTCAGTACGACAGCGCTTTTAACACTCCAAAAACATAAACAAACTGGGTCAAACACAATTACCCTAGAGAGTGCTGCAACCTATGTCACAGGCATTCTCTTTCTCGAAATAAAAAAGTAAATGCAAGACAACCAAGAAAGCAAACAGAGCGGCACACCCTTATCCTGCAGGAAAGTAGACCAGCCCGACAAACTTTTGAATGAAACATGACCTACTTTGTTTGGGGAGACTAACTTAAACCTTACCTAAAATTTTAAAATATATATTTTAATTTCCTACGTACTGAAACTCACCGAGTGTCGATTGGTCTAAAACATATAGGTCCAGCCCTCTATGCTCAATACGTCTGAAGACATGGGGAAATGGTCCTTTCACACCCTGTAGATTGTCTCCTTCTGATAGGGTAATCAATTCTTTCCGTGAGTTAGTCTCTTTCAGTGCATCTTCAGTAAGCTGTTTATCTGCCCGTTGTGTTCTTTTCATTCTTCTGTAAAACCACATCTTTGCAGTTTCCGCATATTTCATTCATCGGCTGGCTGTTCCAATTGACTTCAATAGATCACGATTACTGAATATATAGGTCTACTATTTATTTTCTTTAAAATGTACATTTAGTTGGGCTACCTCGCATTGAGGCAAAGTTTCCGCGTCGAGTGCTAGAGGTTCCGGGTTCAATTCCCGGTAAGGGCTGGGTATTATTCATGTGGACTTAGACTGATAGTAATTTCCTGATTTCTCTGATCTCTGGGTAGTGAAATCGGACGTGCGCGTGAATTGTTGTGCACGTAAAAAATCCCTTGGCAGTAGGAAATAGAAAATAGTAGCCTAACGGCGCTGCCCGGGCAAAATTTTGAGTTAAAGATCTACCCAAAGTATTTCAGGATCCTCGCCGGTGCTAAAAGCCTGTGCACTGTGCTGAGCTTGAGTTAGAAAAAGAACGGAGCACTTATGGGTTATTACCCCTGTTACCCTGATGTTGATACGTTGTTCAAAAACCTCAAACTTCTGTCCATGGTGTTTGTATAACTCTTCTCTTAAACCAAATCTTTGCAGTTTCCGCATATTTTACTCATCGGCTGACTGTCCGTATTCACTTCCATAGATCACCTTAACTGAATATATAGGCCTACTGTTTATATTTCTTTAACATTTACATTTACAAGGAAACGACCCCCTGTCAAAAATATCGCCTACAGCATCGCGTCTATGGAAATATCGCATGATTCATTTATTCGGGTGACTTTTCGGATGCTAATCAAATATTGAAATAAAACAAACGAAAAACATTGGACTGTTTTATTCATAAGTATGATTGATGTGCCAATTTTGCCGATAAGTGATCTGGCAAACGGGCCGTTGGAAAATGTAATTTTTCGGACGATTACCAGAAACGACGTCCCCTCGACGGGCAGGCGTTTGGAAGTGTGTAATCAGCGCGGGACGGGGTCATCACTCATTTTCCCGTGACGTGGACGGGAGACAGTGTCAGGGAGCAAACAAGCAAAGCTTTTTTTTTTTCTTTGCAAAAATTGCTTTAATGGCGGGAAGGCACGCCACTTTTCCCATCTAAGAACCAAGTAGCAACAGAGTTTATGCGTTTTTGAGATGGGTCAATTATTGCTTTATCCATTTTCTTTGGCCGTTGGCGATCGCCGCCTGGTGGATTTGCGAACAACCAGTGAGAATTGAGATGTTGAAACCTGTTGGATCAGTGATGGTACACAGATTTTATTCAGTGCTTGGTAGCTACTGCTGTTGCTGTTGCTGTTGATACTGTAGTTTCTTGTTTTTCTTTTTCTTGTTCTTCTTCTTCTTGTTCTTCTTCTTCTTCTTTTTCTTTTTCTTCTTCTCCTTCTCCTTCTTCTTCTTCTTCTTCTTCTTCTTCTTCTTCTTCTTCTTCTTCTTCTTCTTCTTCTTCTTCTTCTTGTTCTTCTTCTTCTTTTTCTTCTTCTTCTTCTTCTTCTTCTTCTTCTTCTTCTTCTTCTTCTTCTTCTTCTTCTTCTTCTTCTTCTTCTTCTTCTTCTTCTTCTTCTTCTTCTTCTTCTTCTTCTTATTATTTATTATTATTATTATTATTATTATTATTATTATTATTATTATTATTATTATTATTATTATTATTATCATTATTATCATTATTATTATTATTATTATTATTATTATTATTATTATTATCATCATTATTATTCTCCTCCTCTTCCTTTTTTCTAGTACTGATGCTCCTACCACTGCTACTACCACCAGCACCACTACCACCATCTTCTTCTTCTTCTTCTTCTTCTTCTTCTTCTTCTTCTTCTCTTCCACCTTGTACCTCATCGAAGTGTCGTGGGGAGATGTAATGTTCGTTGATGAGCTCTGTCAAGGGCACTATTAAGACTGATGTTCATTCTACCATCATCACTACTGCATTACTATCACCACCAACTCCAAAACCAATACTGCCGCTATTGCTACCACCACCACCACTATTACTACTACTACTTACTACGGCTACTACTTCTACTGCCATTATTGCTTAATACTACTGCTACTTACTACTACTACTGCCGCTACCCTTACTACAACTACCACCACGACTCTTCCTACTGTTACTGTTGATACTGATGCTTTCGTTATTGCTTCTGTTGCTTGGTTGCATTGCAAAGTTGCTAAAATGGCAGGAAGGCACGCCAATGTTTCCCTCCACAAGAACGCAGTAGCCAAAAACATTTTTTTTTTTACATAGGCCAGTTATTGTTGTGTCCATTATCGTAGTCATCTTGATCGCTGTCTGCAGGATTTGAGAAGCACTGGTAGGACTCGTAGTAGATAAATGTTGACACAATGATATTTCGTTGTTGGGTTCTTGTTGTTACTGGCACAGGACTTAATTATTGCTGTGATTTCGAGGACAGTTATTTCTAAACTGACCACATAGGCCCGAGTTTAAGTTCTGTAATATTGTGGTATTGTTAGTGAAAACGTGAGTTCTTATAGAGTCCAGTGCTTCCCAAACTTTTCTTAGTCGCGGCGCCTTTTTTTTTTTTTATTAAAACTTTTCAACGGCGCCCTAACCTAAGAAAAAAAAAAAAAACTATCTTTGAATATTTCGCGGCACCCCGGGAAAAAAAATCGCGGCTCCCCAGGGCGCCGCGGCGCACAGTTCGGAAATCACTGATTTAGTCATTTGTGAGAGGAGAGAAGGGATCAGAAATGATAATATTAGAAAACAAGGTGGGACGGAACCAGTACTAATGTATATCAAATGGTAACAGATCAAATGGTTCGGTCATGTGACAAGACTACCATCTGTCGTGGAACAGGTTCCTTTTACACTCACTAAAGTGGTGTTATCTTGTTAGGAACCGAGACAACTGTCTTTTGGTGCAAAGAGCAGACAGTGTCCCTGGATACTCAGATACAGACTCGAATTGGCTCGCGAAAGAAGGTGAGCTGCCTGAATATCCCCAGAAAAGGGATAAGGGAATTTAGATGCCTAAACACTTAGACAGAGCAGGTTACCCCTCCCGACAATTTCCCTTTCTGGTAATAAAATTAAGCCCCCATCTAGACTATGTATATTGGTAGACAACACTGACACCATACATACATCTAGAAATAGAAATAAACTTTAACTATGAGTTTAAATCAATCATAGGAACGTTTATTAAAATTAAAGTAAAATTCAATCATCTATTTACTTTTGAAAATACATTATTCAAACTAAGTAGGATGAAAGATAAAAATGATAGTAACATGAAACTGTCGTCATGAGAGGATCAGTGGGAAATAACATACAACAATTACCACCTGGAGTTTCCCAGAGGATCATCCATTTCAAAGACTGAGGTGGAATGTTGAGGGTCTGTCCCAAGCACCAAGATCTTCCTTAGGGCACTCCAATCATTAGCTACAACCAGCCTGGCAGTGGTTTGGAAGCTCGTCCTGCCACAAGGAATCTGTCCTCGGCTTTTCAGCAGCTAGGGATGGAAACAATCAAAAAATATATAGTCCCTGCTGTTTTGCAAAATAAAATATATTTTCCAACTTTCCCCTCTCTCTTCATATTGTCAGAAGTGGGATAATGGTCTAGTAGCCTTGTCATTTACATAGCTTCCACTTCTGACTACTGTCCAGTCCAGATGAATGTCTTCCATCTTCTGTCCTTCAGGATGATAGTGTAATACCACTCATTTACACAGACTCAGACAGCAATATGCAGTTGTAAATGCAACACAAAATCAGACAGAATGTTATAGAATTCTCTCTATAAATGTTGAGAATTCTAGATAAAAGGTCTTGCCTTTCCTGTCTTCCAGATATTCCACTGGGTGTTTTCTTGGACAGCATGTCCTCAAAATCACAGCATTTAATACTGCTGTGTATAAGTAAAATGATACATTAATAACATCATGAATAATACATCAATAACCTGAAAACAAAATTCAGCACTTCTACAACAAGCAAACATTATGAATTATAGAAGTATGAGCATGAGAAGAACAATGTCTCCTATGAAATGTTACCATTGAAATGTTACCATTATCTACACAGACTCTAATAACCAGCCATAGATCATTCATCTACCAGCAATAGAAGATAGATAATTTCCTAAGAGTCTTAGATACAGCAAACAGAAGTAACCTCCTAGATACCGAACAATAGGAATCAGGAATAGATCATAAAGAAATGGTTTCCTGTCCATGTGCAGAAATGGGTCAGCGTGGTTTTTTCCTCTGTCTGGTACAATTCTAATATTGTACACGAAATGCGGCCCGAAAACTGAAATCACGATTTTAATTAACAGTTACTGTGCTCACCTGGATTTAGATGTAACTATATGGTCATGTTGCTAGGGTTTTTAGGCGGCGAGAAAGACAAAGTTCTGCCAAAACGGCCCGCTCTAACACCTGCTTGCTGACCTGAAGTAAAATGGCTGGGCAATCTTGTCTCACTGCGGGATCCGGTGTTTGGCCAGGATTTTTCCGCTACGTTGCCGAGTTACTAGCCGTATATTTTTATACGTGAAAGCTCAGGGGAATTACAAATAAGACAATGGAAAATCCCCAAACAGCAACCGTAGGCTATAACCGGGATATCTCTCAATGCGTCTTATGACGAAAATGAAGTCACTGGGCGCATGTAAGAGGGAAAAATAGAAGGGTCACAAAGGGGTGGTACGTCAGCCAAGTATCTTGTCTACTTTAAGCGGCGTCTCGCGACAGAAGCCCCCCTTTCGAAGCTTTCTGTAAGAATGCTAAGATCGCTGTCAAGTAGAACAAGAATACCAGACTACCACTTCCTGGCTCCCAAGACTTCCACTGGTCTGAATTTCCAGTAGTCTTTATGACAATGTCTTGTCCAGTAGATGTGCTTAAAAATGCATGCACCAGTGGTGTACTGACCGTTTGTCCGGAGGTATTGCATCCCCCAGAATCAATGATTTCGTGGGTCTGGATGCTGAGATACCAAGGCCAACCTGATAACAACTCTTAACCCACAATGTACCTAGATTCTGCCCTATCAAAAGCGGTAGAGCTTGTAGGGACTGCTTGTATGGAAGAGTCACAGTGCAACTATCTTCCGCTATTCTCCTCCACCCATTATTATCAATCTTGGTACAATCTGTCACTTTCCTTTTGGTATAAGGGATGGCGTCCATCAAGGTACCATGAGGTTGGCGCAGTTTACCACTGACTCTTTCTTGGTAGGGGGTCAACTTGTCCCCTCCTGTGTGCATTCTGTCCTCCCCTTCATAATTTATCGGGGTGAGTTTCTCATGAATAGAGCTCCTTTCGGAATCAGAGCACAAAAGTAGTTCAGTAAATACAGTCACATCAGTCAGAAGTGGTTCGTTTTTCTGAAGATGCTAAGGTGGTATTGCTTCGGACCGAAGCTTCTACCGGCAGCTGAGTTACTCCTGTCGCATCTTTCGAAGTGAAGAGTACTCTTAGACCAGAGTGTTTGGTTTCCCTTTTACTCTTGGCTTGTTCAGCCACAATGTCCTTCATCTGAAGTTCCCCTGTGGTGTCAGCTGCACAGGCAAGAGATAGGCTCTCTCCCTGCCCAAAAGAAGTACATTCTTTTGTGTTGATGGCAAACAGTGCTGTTTGACCATTTTCAAAGTTAATAAGGCTTACAGGAATTTCCTGCTCATCAAGAGTTTCCTTCCCAGAAAACTCTGCAAAGACCTCAGGGGAAGTATCCTCTGTGTCGGTTATTTCCTCCCTGGTCAAGCTTTTATGGGCCAAGTCCAGAGGGAGTAAATAAAGTTGAGTGCTGCTGCCATCACAGTCACCCATCTGGGATGCCAAATCAGAACTGATACTCATCTCCCTATTGCATGTGGCTGCATCAAGGGAAATGAAAGAAACAGATTTACTGTTATTCTCTGTACCATGCTGCCATGATTCCACTTCTGGTTTAACATTACTGAAGGGCATCATAGAGTCACTAAAAGTGCTACCTTCACTTTCATTATTGGCTAGTGTCCCTGTCAAACCGCCATGTTTACGGTTCCAGCAGTTATCACGTTGGTGGCTGCTGTTCGATGTGTTCGGGGTCCGCTTAGTCCTACACTTCCCTTTCGGAACATGCCGATTCCCTTCTTTCACTAAGGAACATAAGAAGTTAAATGAATCGGATGTGGCGTCTGAGGTTCGTCTGTCACTGGTATGACGATTAAGGGTGCCCACGGTACACTTTCTCCTTCCATGATTCCATTTAGGCTCAGGAGGAGTCTCCTCACTTTGCTCATCTGAGTTAAGGGGAGTAAAGGGGTTCAGCAATGTGGATCTGATCCCTTTTGAAGATTTCTTTGTTTTCTGTCCTCGCTTCCTTGTGGGGACAGGAGGCTTCTCATTTTGCTTATCAGGGCAATGGAGAATACAGGGGTTCAGCAATGTAGATCTGATTCCTGTCAAAGAATTCTTGATGTCCACTCTTTTCCTATATGGAATAAGAGAGGTGAGGCAAGGTCTTGGGTGGTCTATTACTTCATCATTTGATGAGGTACCATTTGGCGCAATAGTACACACCTCTCCATTGAGAGAGTGAGTCCCTGACCTCTCTACCAGAGTGTCAGTATGGGAGTTGTCAGTTCCCTCAACTACCTGGATGTTGTTCTCACCGTTCCCTGTGTCTAACTGCAGTTCTCTCTTCTTTGTCTGCCTAAGTAGTCGATAGTTATGCAGCTTTTCTTGAAGAAGCTTCATTCTTTTGACAGCTGCATCCTCTTGGAGTTGTCTAGCATCTTCTTCTTCTTCAAGTTGCCGTATTCTCTCTTCTTCTTCCCTCTCCGCTGCATGACGAGCAAGCATTGAGTCCCATTCTTCCTGTTCGCGTTGTATGAACGTTGTTAACTCTTGTCCTCTATAGCCCCTTTGTGTGCACCAAAAATCCTTGCATTTTCTAAGAACCTGGACCGGCGGTCCATAATGTCTAGATTGTTCATTTACAAAGCAAGAGAAACTGATCACATGCAGGACTAACCCGAAGAGTATTTATAGTTGAAGGGTTGGGTGATAGAATAGAAAAAAAGGAAAACTGACCACAGCAGTAAGGAGAACGTTACTGAAAATAATGCAAGTAATCAAACATTACTGCACAGCAATCAATGACACATTAAATAAACTTAACAGTAATGTCAAATGATAGAATGTCAACATAAAAATGATTTACAATCAATATCAAATGCTAAAGCAGTCAAGATTGGGAAAAAAAATTCTCAGACTACTTCCTAATTGTGATATTACACTAATTAAGGTAAGTATAAACAGTTCATATTTTTTACTATCATTTACTTAACAGTTAATACTGCCACTCTTCAAACCCTAATTATGTAAGTCACTATTATAAAAAATGGTGCCTGTAATCTAGGGAATGTAAAAGTTTTTTAAGTATTTAAAAAAATTTATGAAATAAAATTTCAATTGTCTAGGGTTTCCCGGGTTTTAAATAACAGGCGCCGACACACTTGTGTGGCCTCAGATTATTATTCCGGAGAGCGCCTCACTTGTCGTGGAACAGGTTCCTTTTACACTCACTAAAGTGGTGTTATCTTGTTAGGAACCGAGACAACTGTCTTTTGGTGCAAAGAGCAGACAGTGTCCCTGGATACTCAGATACAGACTCGAATTGGCTCGCGAAAGAAGGTGAGCTGCCTGAATATCCCCAGAAAAGGGATAAGGGAATTTAGATGCCTAAACACTTAGACAGAGCAGGTTACCCCTCCCGACAATTTCCCTTTCTGGTAATAAAATTAAGCCCCCATCTAGACTATGTATATTGGTAGACAACACTGACACCATACATACATCTAGAAATAGAAATAAACTTTAACTATGAGTTTAAATCAATCATAGGAACGTTTATTAAAATTAAAGTAAAATTCAATCATCTATTTACTTTTGAAAATACATTATTCAAACTAAGTAGGATGAAAGATAAAAATGATAGTAACATGAAACTGTCGTCATGAGAGGATCAGTGGGAAATAACATACAACAATTACCACCTGGAGTTTCCCAGAGGATCATCCATTTCAAAGACTGAGGTGGAATGTTGAGGGTCTGTCCCAAGCACCAAGATCTTCCTTAGGGCACTCCAATCATTAGCTACAACCAGCCTGGCAGTGGTTTGGAAGCTCGTCCTGCCACAAGGAATCTGTCCTCGGCTTTTCAGCAGCTAGGGATGGAAACAATCAAAAAAATATATAGTCCCTGCTGTTTTGCAAAATAAAATATATTTCCAACTTTCCCCTCTCTCTTCATATTGTCAGAAGTGGGATAATGGTCTAGTAGCCTTGTCATTTACATAGCTTCCACTTCTGACTACTGTCCAGTCCAGATGAATGTCTTCCATCTTCTGTCCTTCAGGATGATAGTGTAATACCACTCATTTACACAGACTCAGACAGCAATATGCAGTTGTAAATGCAACACAAAATCAGACAGAATGTTATAGAATTCTCTCTATAAATGTTGAGAATTCTAGATAAAAGGTCTTGCCTTTCCTGTCTTCCAGATATTCCACTGGGTGTTTTCTTGGACAGCATGTCCTCAAAATCACAGCATTTAATACTGCTGTGTATAAGTAAAATGATACATTAATAACATCATGAATAATACATCAATAACCTGAAAACAAAATTCAGCACTTCTACAACAAGCAAACATTATGAATTATAGAAGTATGAGCATGAGAAGAACAATGTCTCCTATGAAATGTTACCATTGAAATGTTACCATTATCTACACAGACTCTAATAACCAGCCATAGATCATTCATCTACCAGCAATAGAAGATAGATAATTTCCTAAGAGTCTTAGATACAGCAAACAGAAGTAACCTCCTAGATACCGAACAATAGGAATCAGGAATAGATCATAAAGAAATGGTTTCCTGTCCATGTGCAGAAATGGGTCAGCGTGGTTTTTCCTCTGTCTGGTACAATTCTAATATTGTACACGAAATGCGGCCCGAAAACTGAAATCACGATTTAATTAACAGTTACTGTGCTCACCTGGATTTAGATGTAACTATATGGTCATGTTGCTAGGGTTTTTAGGCGGCGAGAAAGACAAAGTTCTGCCAAAACGGCCCGCTCTAACACCTGCTTGCTGACCTGAAGTAAAATGGCTGGCAATCTTGTCTCACTGCGGGATCCGGTGTTTGGCCAGGATTTTTCCGCTACGTTGCCGAGTTACTAGCCGTATATTTTTATACGTGAAAGCTCAGGGGAATTACAAATAAGACAATGGAAAATCCCCAAACAGCAACCGTAGGCTATAACCGGGATATCTCTCAATGCGTCTTATGACGAAAATGAAGTCACTGGGCGCATGTAAGAGGGAAAAATAGAAGGGTCACAAAGGGGTGGTACGTCAGCCAAGTATCTTGTCTACTTTAAGCGGCGTCTCGCGACACCATCAGATAGTGCATCACAGAGAGACCAGCCACACCAGACACAATAGAAGCAGAACTAGAAGTCGACCACGTAAGCCTCTACAGCAGCACATATAGACGGTGGTACCCGATGTTTCTTTAGAACCACACACTGAAGTGTAGAGCAGGACTTAAAAAAGAAAATATAGAAGAAGAAGAAGAAGAAGAAGATGATGATGATGATGATGATGATGATGATGATGAAGAAGATATGATGATGATGATAAAGAAGAAGAAGACGAAGAAAAAAAAAGAAGAGGAAGAAGAAGAAGAAATAGGAGAACAAGTATGTGAATGTATTGACTTTGTTTAAAACCCCATGGACGCCAGTTTGTCTGTGTTCATTGTTTGCGTTCATCGCAATAAAAGTATCGTGTTCAATGAGAATTATTTAAGAGGCATTTAGGGTAAGGATCGCCTTTCAAACGACAATCAGGGAATATAAAAACCAGGCTTCTGTAGCGATAATATTCATGCCAAACGTTGTTGAATAGAATTATGAACTTTGACCTTTTCCAAACGATTTTGGCGTTAGTTGCCGCGTGTTTTTACATACATATAGAAATTACACAATAAATTATACAATAGCTCCCCAATTCTTAACCCCCCCCCCCCCCCCCTCTCTCTCTCTTTTTTTTTTTTTTTTTTTTTTGTTTTTTGTTTTGTTCCATCAAAGGGCTCTTGAATATGACCGTTGTTTCTGAGCCGTCATTATTTCAGGCCAACACACAAAATGTTTTGTCTTGTGTCCAAAGTATTTTGTTAGCTCCGATTCCCAGGCAGCGTCTCCATGGTAACCATGGAGCCAGAATGCAAATAGCGACTGCCGGCCAATCAATACCCGGGCCCCGATGGCTTTCATGACACCCGCTTGGTCGGTCGACGATTCCCAGGGACGTGGATGGAACGTATTTATGTATCAGCTTCTCTAATTGAGGTAACGCGGCCATTCTGGGTATTTGAGGTGGGACGGGAGAAATCTATATAGATAGGGGGAATAAATCCGAGAAGAATTCCCATGTAGTTTTTTTACCTTCTAGTCAAAAACAACAAAACAACGCTAGTTCTGGGGGAGGGATATGACGGTGGATGTCTTGCTCTTCCTATCTCGAGATAAGTTATAGTTTGTTATCAGAACTGAAGTTATTTAACGCTGGGTATTCCCGTGCGTTTCTTCTTCTCTTCTTCTTCTTCTTCTTCTTCTTGGTCTTGGCGTTCACTGGCTGTAAACTCCGGCAGGACATTCAGGTTGTTCGTCCACTTCTAGACTTCAGTCTTGTCCCAAAACTTGAGTTTTGAGTGCAGATCCGTTTTATAGATGTGGCTTATTTACATTCTGACTGTTGGTTCCTTGCTTCTAAGGCAGATTCACTCCGGCTTCGAAGAGATCCCCTAATTAGACGACTATTACCACATGCTTGTTAGAGAGGCAGTGGGTCTATCCCCCCCTACAACTACAACGGGGCCCTTAAACCTACACGGGGAGATAAGTGGTTTTATAGTCTGTCTGTCTGTCTGTCTTTCTGTCCGTCCGTCCGTCCGTCTGTCTGTCTGTCTGTCTAACTGTCTGTCTGTCTAACTGTCTGACTGCCTGCCTGTCTGTAATCCATATTGCGTTATCAATTTATAATTAAATAAGGTGTGTATTATATGTATATCTGCGTGTACATGTGACATGCATATGTCAGATATGTCTGGGAGGGGGAGGGGAGTGGTTCAGTGGTCTCGAGGTATGGTGTACGCCTCGAGTGCTTGAGGTCCCGAGTTCAAGCCCCGGTGAAAGCTGGGATTTTTTTTTCACGTTGACCTCTAGTAATTTCCCCTGGTCTCTGGGTCGTAAGATCGGACGCCCTTGTGTATTCTTGCACATGTAAAAAATCTCTTGGCAGTTTAAAATCGAAAAAAGAGTAGCCTAACGGCGTTGCCCTGGCAACATTTAGAGTTAAAATCTACCCAAAGTATTCAAGTTTCCTCACCGGTTACAACGGCGTTCGTGCACTGCATTGAGATCCTTTATATTGAGGCTTGAGTAAGAAGTAGAACAGCTCCCTTATCGGTTATACCCATATGCCATGATGTTGATCAATAAAACATAAACATAGTAAACAAACATGATATGTATGTCTGTATGTGTGTGTAGGCATCTTTGTGAATGTATGATTATGTTTATGTATGAGTATGTGTAATTGTATAAGTTTGGGTGTTTGTGTGTGTGTATGCTTACGTGTTTGTGTATATTGCATATATATGAGAGTGTATGTATGAGTGAGAGTGCATGTATGAATATGTATGCTTGTGTATGTATGCGTGCTGGTATGTTTGTTCGTATGTGTCTGTGTGTGTGTGCGCGCATCTGTGTATGTATCTGCGTGCATGAGTGTGTGTATGTGTGTGTGCGCATGTGTGTCTGTGTATATGTCTGTATCTGTGTGTGTGTGTGTTTGTCTGAGTGTGTGTGTGTATCTATGTTTGTGTGTGTGTGTTTGTGTGTGTTTGTCTGTGAGTATCTCTGTGAGTCTATGTGTGTGTATCTGTGTGTGAGTTTCTGTGTCCGTGTCGGTGTGTGTGTGTGTGTTTGCATGCCTCCCCCCCCCCTCCCACATTGGAGACCATTGACCCATATTAGAGCCGTTTGAGGAGGCACACGGTACACTAAGAGTTAAAACAGTCGGTTCATTTCACAAGCTTCATCTGGCGAGCAGGCCGAGAAAAACTGATCCATATTGTCCCCACCTACCCTGCGACCCTTTGGGTTCCACATGTGAATGTCTAGCAATGCTTATCCTAGTCCGTAACTTTCTCCTGTCTGAACCACAACAGTTGTGTTGAGTGCTTGTTTTGGGGATCGGGGGATATGGCACCGTTAGCTCTAGAGTAGGGGCTCTCAACTTTCCTAATGCCGCGACCCTTTAAAACAGTTCCTCATTTTGTGGCGACCCCCAAACATATAATTTTCTTTTTCGTTGCTGCATCATAACTTTAAAAAAATTTTTTTTTTTTTCAGATGGTTTGTACCGATCTCTGTGAAAGAGTCGTTTGACCTTTTTAAAAAAAAAAAGTCGCGACCCACAGGTTGAGAACCGCTTCTCTTGAGTGTACCTGTTGTCTGGTATACGCATCTTTCTTGTTTCTTCTAGTATTATTCAGCTCTTGTCTGGTAATGGTGTGTGACCAGAATGTTTCGCGAAGAGTGTGAGACAATACCTCAGGGCTGTTTGCTTCGTGTTGTTTTATAATTTACAGTAAAGTAAGCCGTCAGGCTTATTGGGCATATAGGGCTAGACCTATATTTTTCAGACCAATCGGCACTTGGTGGATGATGTGGTCAACACCACGCCGGCTGCCTTTACTTTCCAGGACTGTACCTGGTGCCCACTCAAGGCTGGGTCGACCAGGGGAGCCAAGGTCATTTTTGAGAAAAGTCTGGCTTTGTCAGGACGCGAACCGATGACTTTGAATGTTGATCGTCGTTGAATGTTGAATTAAGAATTGAGCATTACAGCACTCGTCGGACACTCACATAAGCGCTTCGTCCCCATCTTCAGCAGCAAGCGGAGAGTTCCAATTCCGATGGTACTAGTAACTGTCTGATGGTATATTCGTTTCGCCTTTCTTTTGAGAGGTGAGCGTCGGCCAGATCCCCTGGTAACTCCCCGCAGCGCTAATCCCCTCAAACCGTAATGATCTATTTGTGTCTCCGCACAATCGCTCCAAAAGGGCCCTCACAATATCTAGCATGTCATACATCAATTCACCACCAAGTGGTGCAGAGCCGGCCAGTCTATCTGCCTGCTCATTTCCCAACACACCGGAATGACCTGGAGAAAATATCCAAAGGACGCTAACTACCCGGGACCTCCGAAGCGATGCTTGCCACTCTGCGCGGAGCCCGCCTGTCTCCATCTTTCTTAACATGCTAACCAATATCTTTCTGAACCTCAAGCAAGCGTCTAACCACTACAACACGGCGTTCTCTCCCCCCCCCCCCCAATCCCCCACCGCCTCTTCTGTAATACATAGTACCGAGATAGAGAGCCACGGCACAAAAAGTAGAGGTGAGATCTGTGGTGCTGGTGCCTATGCTGCCATATGTACTAAGGGTGATTGCAGTAGCGGTAGCAGCAGCATTAGTTGTTGTAGCAGCAGCAGCAGCAGTGGTAGCAGTAGTAGTGGTACAGAAAAAACATTGTTAACACGAAATTGCGTAAGAAGAACACTTGGTTAACATGAACTTATTGTTGGTCCTTGCAAGGATGTATTAATCTTAGTCTCCGGTTAGCGCGATTTGTTTAACAGGAACTCTTGACCCCCCCCCCCCCTCCCCCCCCCCCCCCCCGTTTATTGGAATTCTTGTATAGTAGTGGTGGCGGCGGTGCTAGCAGCAGTAGAAGCAGTAGTAGTAGTAACATTTGTAGTAGCAGCTTTAGCAGCAGTAGTGGTACTTTTCTTTTAGTTTACCCCATCTCGGATGCTCGTGGATTACGTGGAGAGTTCCCAGGGAATTCCAGTATTTATGGGGAAGGGGTGTTTTGGGAAAGGGGGGGGGGGGTGTTAGTGTCAGTCGGTGTTCAATTCATACCATAACACCCCTATACTATTGGACTTTCCCATGAACTCCTTACAAAATTTCGGAGTCCCTGAGATAAGGGGAAAATTAAAAGACAAGAACCGGTGTAGTGGTAGTATTAGCAACATCGGCGGCTGCTGCAGCAGTCATTTAAAACATCGATCTCCCAGGCTACTCATATATAATGAAACGACCGCTGCCAACACCAATAATAACAAGGACAACATCGACAGCAACAACATTAACAAAACGAAGATCTCTATGAATGATCCAGCAAGTTGTTGTAAATGTCAGGCTATAATTACAACAAACAATTAACTGCTTAAGATAATAGCCGCCTTTGTTATTGTCATTACTGTGCTTGCGGCTTATTGTTTTGTCGGGGGCTGTCTGACTAAATAAAGAGCATATTTCTGCTTGATACAGGCTGCTGGGTAAACCGTTTAAGCTACTGCATAACTGTGCAAGCTACTGGGTAACTGTACTACTGGGTAAATGTACAAGCTACTGGATAACTGAATAAGCTACTGGGCAACTGTACAAGCTACTGGGTAACCGTGCCAGCTACTGGGTAACTGTACAAGCTACTGAGTAACTGTACAAGCTACTGGGTAACTGTACAAGCTACTGAGTAACTGTACAAGCTACTGGGTAACTGTACAAGCTACTGGGTAACTGTACAAGCTACTGAGTAACTGTACAAGCTACTGGGCAACTGTACAAGCTACTGGGTAACCGTGCCAGCTACTTGGTAACTGTACAAGCTACTGAGTAACTGTACAAGCTACTGAGTAACAGTACAAGCTACTGAGTAACTGTACAAGCTACTAGGTAACTGTACAAGCTACTGAGTAACTGTACAAGCTACTAGGTAACTGTACAAGCTACTGCGTAACTGTACAAGCTACTGAGTAACTGTACAAGCTACTGGGTAACTGTACAAGCTACTGTGTAACTGTACAAGCTACTGAGTAACTGTACAAGCTACTAGGTAACCGTGCAAGCTACTGAGTAACGGTACAAGCTACTAGGTAGCCGTGCAAGCTACTGGGTAGCCGTGCAAGCTACTGGGTAACTGTACAGCTACTGAGTAACTGTTCAAGCTACTGTGTAACTCAACAAGATACTGGGTAACTGTACAAGCTACTGTGCAACTGTACAAGCTACTGGGTAAGCTATGTGAGCTACTGGTTAAACAAAGCAATCCACTGGGTAAAGCTTGCAAGCTACTGGATAAACCGTGTGAGCTACTGGTAAACTGTTGCAGCTACTGGTAAACTGTTGCAGCTACTGGTAAACTATGTGAGCTACTGGTAAACTGTTGCAGCTACTGGTAAACTGTTGCAGCTACTGGGTAAACCGTGCAAGCTACTGGGTAAACTGTTGCAGCTACTGGTAAACTGTTGCAGCTATTGGTAAACTATGTGAGCTACTGGTAAACTGTTGCAGCTCCTGGTAAACTGTTGCAGCTACTGGGTAAACCGTGCAAGCTACTGGGTAAATTGTTGCAGCTACTGGGTAAACTAGGCGAGCTACTGGGTAAACCGTGCAAGCTACTGGGTAAACCGTGCAAGCTACTGGGTAAACTGTTGCAGCTTCTGGGTAAACTGGCCAGCTACTGGGTAAACCGTGCAAGCTACTGGGTAAACCGTGCAAGCTACTGGGTAAACTGCTGCAGCTACTGGGTAAACTAGGCGAGCTACTGGGTAAACCGTTCTGGCGACTGGGTAACCCTGCAAGCAATTGGACACACTGTTCAAGTTCCATATGTTATTAAACCACACGATTGGCCGTAAAAATTCGCACTTAACCTCTTCCTTACAGATATCCTAGAAAGGGGGAGGGGGAGATGCGGAGGGTGTCTGAACCCATAGGTTTTCTACGCCCCTGACTGTTGTGTATCTTTGCCAATAACTAAGTTGTCCTGATATGCCTCACAAACGGCTTTTAATGAGAACAAAGATGTTGCCTTTCACCCTGTCAATATAATTCCTCTCGCGACCTTTCGGGCAGTTTTAACCACACAGCGATGCGAGTGTAACAGTTAACCACACAGCGATGCGAGTGTAACCCCCCCCCCCCCCCCCGCCCTATTATCTTTGTTCGCCACTCATAATTAGATTTGAGCGTGTCCATATTAAAATTTCTGACCTCGCAAGAAAGCTTTCTAATTAAGGGGATGACCTATATTACCGTAAGCACACAAAAAGTGCACTACTTTTTTTTTTATATAGCTATCTCCCCAACGCTGATTAAATGCTTTCAATGCTATCGACCATGGCCCTCTACAGTTCCGTCATAAAAAAAAGCAGATTGATTCCGCGATCTTTTGAAAGTCCGCATAATTTACTGATCAGCCTTCTCAGGCTCTCTGTTTTCTGTAAACCCCCCCCCCCCACCCCCCCTTTCCCCCTAATTTTGTTTTTCTAATTTTCCCAGGTTCTAGCTTTTGAAAGGGACGTAATTTGAGCGGGTGGCTAAGCGTCAAGCATGAGTGGTCTCCTGGGGGGAACTAACCGTGTAAGTCCTACGCCCTACTCCTGTGCCAGCGCCTAGCATTGTAAAAGTTGTCTTGAATTCGTTCGTGTACTTTCATAAATCCCCCCCCCTCTCTCTCTCTCTCTCTCTCTCTCTCTCTCTCTCTCTCCCTCTCTCACACACACACACACACACACACACACACACACACACACGCAGGAAAGCTTCAGTTACTGATACCTTATCAGTTGCAGGAATATTTTTTTTTTCTTTTTCCGTTCCGCATTTGAGCGCTTGTTCCGCTCCGTTAACAAGTTAGCGCTGGTCATGCACGTGGGCTGAGTCAGAATGTGTATCAATACCCAACAGCTGAAATGATGCATGGAGCCTTCGTGTCTGCGGCTCGTGTAACACGGGAGAAAGTTACACTTTAGGAGAGCAAGGGGACGTAGCTCTTTCTCACAAGGCAGGCTGCGGGAGGGATCATGTTGCAAAGGCAACACATGGTCTTTCCAGTACTATCTGTTTGCTGTTTGCGATGGAAAAGGAGGAGGGCGGGGAAGAGGGGGGGGGGGGGGCAGAGACGTTTCTCATCTCTTTCAATCCCAAGCTGCTATTACTTTAACCCGTTCCCTCCCAGGACGTTGAGCTTAAAAGAAAAATATGCTCACTTCCGAGCAAGCAGAATTTTAATTCCTAACTTATTAAGTTTAATCTAGACTCTGTGAGACGGCAATAGTTAAACTGTCTCTTGTTTTCTTGTATTTCACCCCATTTCTGTAGCTGCGTGATTTTGTAGGGAATTTCTGGTAAAGTAGAATATTAGGGGGAAAAGGGGGAGGGAGGGTAGGGTTAGTCTTCCTCTGGTTGTTCATCCACTTCTGGGTTCTAGTCCTGTTCCAGAACCTGAGTGTTGTGTGTACATCCGTTTCACAGGTCTGACTCATTTGCATGCAGACTGTTGGTTCCTTGCGGTAGGGTTAGTGTTAGTCGATGTTAAGTTCAAATTCTAATACCCTATAATATTGGACTATACAGGGAATTAACAATGAAATCTTGGAGCCCCTGAGATATTGTAAAATAAAATAAAAAAGACCCATTACCTATTAGTTCAAATATAATGGAATCATATAAATTCAGTCTGTGAAGAAGACAACAAGAATATCACAGTATCTTTAGAATCACAAAGAAACGTATTGTTTGCTGTTTCTTTAGAATCACAAAGAAATGTATTGTTTGCTGTTTCTTTAGAATCACAAAGAAACGTATTGTTTGCTGTTTCTTTAGAATCACTAAGAAACGTATTGTTTGCTGTTTCTTTAGAATCACAAAGAAATGTATTGTTTGCTGTTTCTTTAGAATCACAAAGAAACGTATTGTTTGCTGTTTCCTTAGAATCACAAAGAAACGTATTGTTTGCTGTTTCTTTAGAATCACAAAGAAATGTATTGTTTGCTGTTTCTTTAGAATCACAAAGAAATTTATTGTGGGCTATTTCTTTAGAATCACAAAGAAATGTATTGTGGGCTATATTTCTTTAGAATCACAAAGAAACATATTGTGTGCTATTTCTTTAGAATCACTAAGAAACCTATTGTATGCTATTTCTTTAGAATCACAAAGAAACGTATTGTTTGCTGTTTCTTTAGAATCACAAAGAAATGTATTGTGGGCTTTTTCGTTAGAATCATAAAGAAACTTATTGTGGGCTATTTCTTTAGAATAACAAAGAAACATATTGTGACCTATTTCTTTAGAATCAGAAAGAATCACATTGTGTACTATTTCTTTAGAATCACAAAGAAACATAATGTGTGCTATTTCTTTAGAATCACAAAGAAAAATATTGTGTGCTATTTTTTTAGAATCACAAAGAAACGTATTGTGTGCTATTTGGCAGTTGAATGGGTAATGTGGAGCAGTCTGACTAGTCACACTCGTCATGGGCTATTAAAGTGACGTTTTAAAATAATAAAACTTTGTGTAAGACAACATATATTTTATTTTACATTCTGTGTTGTGACATTTTGTTGTTGTATTATCCCGTTTTAATAAAGATCCCTTTTCACGCTTTTTGGTTCTTCGGGTATATGGGAAGAGCACCCATATTTTTACTGACCAGTCAGCAGTAGGTGGGTAATGTGGTCAGAATGACGCCGGTCGTCTTTACTTTCCCCGGGACATACATACTGGTACCCAGTTTAGGTTGAGTCGACCTTAGACGCCCCGTACCATGATAAAAATCCACGCAGCCAGCAGTGGGTTTCGATCGCGGTACGTTGGAATTATCAGTTGGACTCGCAACGCCTAAGCCACGGACGCCGCTTTTGTTATATCATGCCATTTCCAATTCGCAGAACACTGAACGTAAACAAATGTTTTTGTTTTTTTAAATATCCAGAAACCATGAGTTCTTAACCCTTTGGCGCGGTACTATGGATATCGCAAACCTTCGGCCTTGATTCCATGATAGGTACCGTAAATCTGGGAGAAATGTGGCTTTTCTGCCTACCCCCAGTCGTGAACCCGGACCACAAGGGGTTCGTCACAAATGTATACAGTGGTTTCTCGACTTAAAGACTTAATTTGTTCCTGGCTGTGGTTCGTGTCTTGAAAAGTTCGTATGTGGAGCAATTCGTAAGCCAAGCTACCACTGTGTAGTCAAACTATAAATAGCCAGCGAATGATCAGAGCAGTTTGTAACGCCTCGAGGAAGACGTTTAATTGATCTCCTCATCTTCTTTCTTTTCTGTCTAGGTGCACAGTCTCTACCTTCACACTTACTTATCCATCTGTATTCATTAATACATCATCATCATTGCCCTGTTGTACTATTATGTGCCGCATAGGGCTCGCAGTCTATTGCTCCATTTCATTCTATTCTATGGCCATCAGTTCATTATCATGGATAGGCTTTTCAGTAGAACAATCTGTACTGCAGTGGATTCCAGGTCACTGTGGCTTGGAAGGCAATGAAATAGCGGACAGACTGACCAGAAGCGGCAGTGACATGGTATAACCAAATAGCGACTTAACCCAACAGGAGACGAAAACATTAATACAATCTAGTATCCATGAAAGGGACTAGATACACACACCAGATTCTCTCCCCAAGACTCGCTTCATCGCCTCTCTAGGGAGGGACAGTGAAAGGACTAAGGACTGAGCACAACAGATTTCGTCAACATGTGTTCAAATTTTTAGGTGTAGGAAATACGCAGACGTGACCCTGCAGCGTGACACCCGAAAATGCTGAGCATATGCTCCAACACTGTCAACTGTATGCTGACAACAGAGACGCAATCTGGCATGTTCTAGCCCCAAATGAAGACAAAACTCTATGGTACACGAGAGGATATGGATTGCACGATAGCTTTCATAAAGGCTACCGGCCTCCTGATATATGTTTTCTGACAGAAGGATCGAAGAAGAAGGAGAAGAAGAAGATGGATAAAATCTAGTGCAGTACCTTTGACCTCTGTTGTCAACGTTTGATTTAGGGTTTCTTTTGGGCGTCCTGGCCTCATCCGCCCCTTTGATTTTCCACGTTAGTGCCTTTTTGGTAAATCTTTGCTTGTTTCTTACCAGAAGTGTATATCGTCATTTTCCTTGCCTTAAAAATGTTCTTACCAGTGCTTGCCTAGGCATGTATCTTATTTATTTACCCCCATTGAATGTATCCCAATTTATTCTCATATTTTCCCCAGGCATTTGTTTTCAGATACATTTAAATTCCGTCTTTAGTTGTTCTGCAGCTTTCACATGCAAATACTATGATTGAAATAACATTAGAATTCACGGTGTGTAACTTGGTTTTAAAAACTATTCAATTTAAAGATTCATATTTTGTTCAGGCACAGACATTTATACACAATGGCAAAACAGGGTGATGGTGATAATGATGGTAGCGATGATAATGATAATGATGATAATGATAATGATGTTGGGAGTCACCGTGGCCGAGCAGGTAGACGCTCGTCGCGGATCGGAATGTCGTGGGTTCGCTCCCTGGAGGAGTCGGACTTGTTTCAAAAATGACCCTGGCTCCCAGGTCGACCCAGCCTTGAGTGGGTACCGGGTGCAGTCCCGGGAAAGTAAAGGCTGGCGGCGTGATGCTGACCACATCACCCATCTTGTGCCAATTGGTCTATAAAAATATAGATCTAGCCCTATATGCCCTATACGCCTGATGGCGTGGAAAAGGGTCCTTTACTTTTTATAATGATGTTGATGAGGTCAGTACAGTCACGCACGTCTTTCTCATTGTACCTCCCCGCCATTTACAGGGTGTTTGTAAAGTCTCCCTACACCTTTTGTATAGAACAAATTTTCGTAAACGAAGTACATGATGTCATCAAACAGTTTATTCCATAGTCAACCGTGACACAGTAAGCAGTGAATGGATTAATTCTGTGTACTCAAAACAAAATGGTGTTATCAAGAGGAGAATTTTTTTTTTAACGAAGTGTAGTTAAACATTAAATACCCCCTACGCAAACTCTAGCATGGTGAATGTGCTAGGACATGGCTAATCAACTGGCGGCCCGCGGGTTAAATCTGGCCCGCGGAGGCCGAGCAAGTGGCCCGCGGATTATTGCCAGTTGATTTGTATTAATGATCTTGCTGTGCTAAGGCTAAGCCCTCTGGCACGTTACGATCCTTATTTTACAAATTTTGGCCCCTCGATAAACCTAGTTGAATAGCCCTGTGCTAGAAGATTGCATTCCTGGTAACTGATCGAGTAATGTTACACTGAGTCATCGGTGAGCAATCTAAATAACTGGGGTGTTTGATGTAGTACAACGGGGTATGTTGAAAGATACCATCAAACAATCTCTACACAAGTGCGATTTGTCAATGGTCAAGGCGACCAGAAGAGCAAGAAATCTAACTGTTATACCTCCCTTGATACCCCAAGCGGTAAGAGAGGGAGTGGAGGAGAAGGTTGTGTAAAGGACATTTTCATGCCAGTAGCAGATCGCATCTATGATTCTGGACTCTCATTTTCATAGACCAATCGGCACTCTGCGGGTGTATCACGCAGGCCGCTTTTACTTTCCAAGACATTATCTGATGTCCACTCATTTTAGGCTATGGGCACATAGAAGCCAGGCTAAAAAAAAAAAAAAAAAATCCGGAGAAGGGCGTGAAACGTTTGACAAAAACAGGATCGACTCATCTGCCTTGTCCCTGTGGGGGTCCTGGGCCTCCATTTTTGGGAAAACAAGAATAGACCCACTGCCTTCCCAACAAACATGTCGTAAGAGTCGAAAAATGTAGATTATCCTTTGAAGTTGGAGTGCATCTGCCTGAGAGGCAAGGGCTAACAATCTGCATACAGATAAGTAAGATCAGTAAAACTGGTGTACACGCAAGACTCAGTTTCTGGCACAAGACTAAAGCCTAGAGATGAAGGAACAACCAGAACTTTCTGTCGAAGTTAATATATTCTAAATTTGATAGATTAATGATGTAATGCCAGCGACTCTAAAAGTCGCTTTTCGGATACATTTAATAGTGTCTGTCTGTCTGTCTCAGTGTATGTATTTGTGTGTGCCTGACCGTCCATCCGTCCCTCTGTCTTTTTTGTCTGTGTGTACATGGGTGCTTCTATCTGTGTTTTTGACTGTTTAAGTAACACGACCGTTCCGACTCGATTTTACACTCACATACACGCGCGCATACAGACACATCCACGTACACGTTCACACACACACACACACACACACACACACACACACACA